>CAUYPK010071614.1:0-61863 GCA_963574355.1 Loris lydekkerianus | reverse complement strand
TTCTATTCATGTCTCTTGCCCATTGATATATGGGATTGTTGGCTTTTTTCATGTGAATTAATTTGAGTTCTCTATAGATCCTAGTTATCAAGCTTTTGTCTGATTCAAAATATGCAAATATCCTTTCCCATTGTGTAGGTTTCTCCTTGCTTTGGTTGTTGTCTCCTTAGCTGTACAGAAGCTTTTCAGTTTAATGAAGTCCTATTTGTTTATTGTTGTTGTTGCAATTGCCATGGCAGTCTTCTTCATGAAGTCTTTCCCCAAGCCAATATCTTCCAGTGTTTTTCCTATGCTTTCTTTGAGGATTTTTATTGTTTCATTCCTTAAATTTAAGTCCTTTATCCATCTTGAATCAATTTTTGTGAGTGGAGAAAGGTGTGGGTCCAGTTTCAGTCTTTTCCATGTGGATATCCAGTTCTCTCAACACCATTTATTGAATAGGGAGTCTTTTTCCCAAGGTATGTCCTTGTTTGGTTTATCAAAGATGAGGTAGTTGTAAGATGTTAGTTTCATTTCCTGGTTTTCTATTCGATTCCAAGTGTCTATGTCTCTATTTTTGTGCCAGTACCATGCTGTCTTGACCACTATGGCTGCAAATCAAAACCACCCTGAGATACCATCTAACCCCAGTGAGAATGGCTGACATCACAAAATCTCAAAACTGCAAATGCTGGCATGTATGTGGATAGAAGGAAACACTTTGACACCGCTGGTGGGACTGCAAACTAGTACAACCCTTTTGGAAGGAAGTATAGAGAAACCTCAAAGCATTCAAGCTAGATCTCCCATTTGATCTGCAATCCCATTACTGGGCATCTACCCAGAAGGAAAAAGATCCTTTTTTCATAAGGACACCTGTATTAGACTGTTTATTGCAGCTCAATTTACAATCGCCAAAATGAGGAAACAGACTAAATGCCCAACAACCCAGGAATGGATTAACAAGCTGTGGTATATGTACACCAAGGAATACTATTCAGCCATTAAAAAAAAAAGGAGACTTTACATCCTTCATATTAACCTGGATGGAACTGGAAGACATTATTCTTAGTAAAGCATGACAAGAATGGAGAAGCATGAATTCTATGTACTCAATATTGTTATGAGGACAATTAACAGCAATTAAGGTCACAGTGGGGGTGGGGGAAAGGAAGAGCAGAGAGAGGAAAGGAGGGAGGGGGCTGGAGCCTTGGTGTGTGCCACACCTTTTGGGCAAGACACGATTGCAAGAGGGACTTTACCTAACAAATGCAATCAGTATAACCTGGCTTATTGTACCCTCAATGAATCCCCAACAACAACAACAAAAAAGTAATAAGCATTATGAGATTAGTCTGTCATTTGAAATATATTCCTTATATGGACAACTATCTATTTGTATTCTATGAAATACTATAACATTAATTTGTATATTTTTCTTGCACATACTTTTTTGGCATATGCACAAGTATTTCTCTATGGCGCTAGTAGCAAAATTATTAGATCATAAGGTGTGAACATTTTAATTTTTTATAAATAATGCTATATTATTCTCCAGAGTGGTTTTAATACCTTTCTACTTGCAGGATACTCTTTTACTTACATCTTTACCAGTGCTTAATATTTTAAGCTTTTAAAGTTTCATCCATCTAATGGGGGAGTCAGTACACTGTAGCCTATGTATCAAATTCAGCTTACTGCTCTTTTAAAGCCTATAAGCTAAGAATAGTTTTAATATTTTTAAATGCTTATATTTTAAGTGGTTATACACATACCTATTCTATTTTTCTTCTCAACCTACAAATCCTAAAATATGAAGGTCGTGATGAAAGTTTGAGACAGACTGTGTTATGGTCCATTATTTCAATTCCAAGAAATGCAGTCAACAGTGATGTCCTTTATGATTCATTCGTGCAAGTTTCAACTTGCTTTGCTTATTGATGTTGCTGGGAGGGCTTCATTTGTTTCCAAATATGGCACTCAGTGGGCACCAGCTGTGGAGCTGGGAAGAAAGCACTTTTATACAATAATTTTCTGTGATTTTAAAAATGGGTTAAAATGAGTCTCAAAGCCTTGAACATTTGCACACAGCCTTTGAGAACTTGATTCCTTCTTATGCAGCAATTTTTCGGGGTTTCAAGAATTTGGAAGAGGTCAAACTTCACTGGAAGATGAAGGAGAGGAGTGAGTGTCTCCTGACTGCAGTGACTAAGAAAAACATCATTGCTTTGGAAATAATGGTTCACAAAAACAATCAAATGACATTTAAGAACATTGATGTGGCATTATGAACTGTTCAGCAGTGTCCAAAATCTTGCCTGGTTATCTTTGAGTCAGGAAAGTTTCATCCTGATGGGTGCCTCACACTTTGGCAGAAGAACAAAAGTTCATCCATGTTGAATCATGTAAAGAAATACTGATCAGATTCGAGGGAGGCCAGTCTAGACAACATTTCTGACATTGTTACTGGTGATGAAATCTGGATTTACCAGTTTGGTCCAGAGAATGGGCATGAGTCAACAAAGTGGATTTTTCCTGATGAAAATTCACCAACAAAAGTGAAGCGGCCCTGAAGTGTTGGAAAGAAAATGGTGGACACTTTCTTCTCCAAAAGTGGTCATGTCACAACTGTTCTTGAGGAACAAAGGACTATTGCTGCTCAGTTGTACACAGCAATATGCCTACCAAAAGTTTTTGGGAAGCTTCAAGAAGAGTGGTCAAGGACAGGGCTATGGGGGACCATCTTGCACCATGACAACACATCCATCTACTTAGCCAACATCACCATTCAGCTCCTGGAGTCCACAGAGGTTAAATTTAAAATTCATTTATGCTATACTCTCTACCTGGTCTCATGTGATCATTTCCTATTCCCTACAGTAAAAAATCACGTGCATGGAAGAAGCTTCTCTAGCCCTGAGGATATTGTTCAAGCCTATAAAAGTGAGCTTACAGAACTTGAATAAATTGAGTGAAAAGAATGTTTTCAAAAATAGTTTACAGGAATGCAAAAGTACATAGAATGTTGTGGTGATTACTTGGAGAAAATATAGTAATCTAAATGATTGTGTGTGTACATATGTGTATATATATATACACACACACACATATATTTTATTGTTGGGGAATCATTGAGGGTACAATGAGCCAGGTTATACTGCTTGCATTTGCTGGATGAAGTCCCTCTATTAATAGTATCCTGCCCCCAAGAGGTGTGTCACACACTATGGCCCCATACCCCCTTCCTCCTTTCTTCTTTTCCCTCCCCCATTACCCACCCCCACCATGTACTAGCATCAATTGTCCTCATATCAGAATTGAGTACATTGGATTCTTTCTTCTCCATTCTTGTGATGCTTTATTAAGAAGAATGTATTTCAACTCCATGTAAATTAATACAAAAGATATAAAGTCACCATCCTTTTAGTAGCTGTATAGTATTACATGGTATACATATACCACAGCTTGTTAATCCAGTCATGGCTTGGTGGGCATTTAAGTTGTTTCCATAATTTGACAATTGTAAATTGAGCTGCAATAAACAGTCTAGTGCAAATGTCCTTATGATAAAATAACTTTTTTTCTTCTGGGTAGATGCCCAGTAAGGGGATTGCAGGATCAAATGGGAGGTCTAGTTTGAGTTCTTTGAAGAATCTTCATATTTTCTTCCACCAGCAGTGTAAAAGTGTTCCCTTCTCTCCACACCCATGCCAGAATCTGCATTTTTAAGTCTTTGTGATGTGGGCCATTCTCACTGGGGTTAGGTGATATCTCAAAGTGGTTTTGATTTGCATTTCTCTGATAATTAGGGATGATGAGCATTTTTTCACATGCTTTTTCGCCATTCTTCTGTCTTCTTTAGAGAAGGTTCTATTCATTTCACTTGCCTGTTGATATAAGGGATTGTAGGCTTTTTTTGTAGTTGCTGCTGAATTTGAGTTTTCTGTAGATTCTAGTTATCAAGCTTTTGTCAGATTCATAATATGCAAATAACTTTTCCCAGTCTGAAGGTTGTCTATTTGCTTTGGTTGTTGTCTCCTTAACTGTACAGAAGCTATTCAGTTAAATTAAGTCCCATTTGTTTAATTTTGTTGTTGTTGCAATTGCCATGAAAGTCTTCTTCATAAAGTCTTTCCCCAGGCTGATAGCTTCAAGTGTTTTCTTCACACTTTCTTTGAGGATTTCTATTGATTCATGACTTACATGTAGATCTTTTATCCTTCTTGAATCGAGTTTTGTGACTGGAGAAAGATGCTGGTCCAGTGTCAGTCTTACACGTGGTTATCCAATTCTCCCAGCACCATTTATTGAATAGGGATTCTTTCCCCCATTGAATGTTCTTGTTTCATTTATCAAAGAACTCCTGGAAATGATCAAAAAATGCAGTAATGTCTCAGGATATAAAATTAAAATCCACAAACCAGTAGCCTTTGTATATGCCAATAACAGTCAAGATAAGAAGCTAATCAAGGACACAATTCCCTTCTCAGTAGCTTCAAATAAAATGAAATACCTAGGAAGATACTTAACAAAGAGTTGAAAAACCTCTACAAAGAAAACGACAAAACCATAAGAAAAGACATAGCAGAAGATATTAACAAATGGGAGAACATACCATGCTCATGGCTGGGAAGAAATCAACATTGTTAAAATGTCTACACTTCCCAAAGCAATCTACAGATTTAATGCAATCCCCATTAAAATACCAATATTATACTTTCAAGCTTTGGAAAAATAATTCTTCATTTTGTATGGAACCAGAAAAAAACCCATATAGCTAAGGCAACTCTTAATAATAAAAACAAGGCCAAAGGGTATTAGCCTACCAGATTGTTTCTTAATTTTGGTGTATATCCAAACTTTCATTGTGTCCCTCATATTTAATATCTGTCCTTTAACAAAAAATGTGCCAACCCAAATCTCCTGTATATCAAATGGTGTGTGTCATTATTGTTCTAATTTGCATTGACATGATTACTTAGCAAAACTGAACATCTTTTTATATGCTCATTTGATATTCGTATTTCTTTGTCTATAAATTGCCTATTGTTCATAAATCTTGCTCATGTTTCTATTTTTAAAATTGATTTAAATAACTCTACATGTGTTTTGAATACTCATTTTGCTGGACAGTCTTGTTTGCCTACCCAGTGGTCATCTTCCCCACTCATTGACTTCTGCCAATAGAACTCTAGTTCTTTTCTAGGTATTAGCCAGTTAAGTATTTCTGGGGATCTGACTCCTCACCCAAATCTTAATGAGGGAATGTAAAATTGTACTTATTTTAAATTATTGTGCAATTGCCTATGATTAGTTCAGGATTAAACATGTAATGAACTATGTCCAATAAGTATTCCTTTCAGTTTAAAAAGAAAACATATTTTTATCCTTTGACAGCCACTGTTTGCTTTCATCTCATGTGAATTCCTCTCTTGAGAAGGTGGCAAAACCATCTTTTGAGCATAATCATGGCCAAATTAAATGGATAGGCCAGAGTACTGAGAATAACAAAACAGCAATATGAAAAAGGTGAGTTCTATATTTTTGAACCTCTTTATAGTTTAGGCTAATTTTAGATGATGTTTCTATTATTTGAAGCTAAAAACATTCTAACTAATGTATTTAACATTTGATGCTTTTCCATATGAATTTTAGAGCCATATTGTCATCTTCCAACTACAGGAACTTGTTAGAACTACTTTGCTTTTGTAGATTAATTTGTGCTTAAAAGATATTTATAAACATCTAGTAATGGGATTGAAGGGCCACACGAGAAATTTGAGATCTTTGAGGATTCTCCATAATTGTTTCCAAAGAGGCTGTATTAGTTTGCAGTCCCAATAACAGTGTAAAAGCATTCCCCTTTCTCCACATCCATGTCAGCATCTGCAACTTTGGGATTTTGTGATCTTATTAGAGTTAGATGATATCTCAGAGTGGTTTTGATTTGCATTTCTCTGATGATTAGGAATGATGCTTTTTTTCATATGTTTCTTAGCCATTCATCTGTCTTCCTCAGAGAGGGTTCTTTTCATGTCGATTGCTCAGTGATAAATGGGATTGTTAGCTCTTTTTTTGTTGATTAATTTGAATCCTCTATAGTTATCAAGACTTTGTCAGATTTGTAATATGCAAGTATCTTTTCCCATTCTAAAGGTTATCTCTTTGCTTTGATTGTTGTGTTCTTAGTTGTGCAAACTTTTCAGTTTAATTAAGTCCCATTTGTTAATTTTTGTTGTTGTTGCAATTGCCATGAAAGTCTTCTTCATAAAATCTTTCCCCAGGCCTATATCTTCAGAGTTTTTCCCACAGTTTCTTCTAGGATTTTAATTGTTTCCTGCCTTAGATTGAAATCTTTTATCATCTTGAATCAATTTTTGTAAGTGGTGAAAGATGCAGGTCAAGTTTCAGTCTCTTCGATGTGGTTGTCCAGTTCTCCCAAGATTCTTTCCCCCAGTATATGCTTTTGTTGGGTTTATCAAAGATCAGATACTATAAGGGACTGGTTTCATCTCTTGGTTTTATATATGTTCATATAGGAGAAAAACTTATTTCACTTCAAGTTGGGGGACAAGGGAATGAGGGAGAGGGGTGAGAAGAGGGGGTGTTCCCACGGAGTGGGCACAATGTAGGGGTGTATGGCACACCTTTTGGGTGTAGGACATAGCTACAAGAGAGATTGACTCTACCTAAACAAATTTAAATATTGTGATTTGGTTGTTTGTACCTTCACATTAACCATAAATAAAAAACATCTATAAACTTTGGAGCTTTTCTGCAAGTATCTCTCCCTTATTCTAGTCTTTATGATACAAATGTTATTTCCCCCCCAATTAATATGTTGAACCCAATCTCCAGTGTGGTAGTATTGAGAGGTAGGACCTTTCGGTAAATGTTAAGTCATGAGGACTTTATTCTTGTGAGAAGGATTAGTGCCCTCATAAAAGACTGAGGGAACTGCCTTGCCCCTACTGCTGTGTAAAGACACAGTGATGAAGTGCAATCTTGGAAGCACACACAGCAAGACACTAGACATTGAATCTATTAGTACCTTGATTTTAAACTTCCCAGGCTTCAGAACTGTGCATAATACATTCCTGTGGCTTATAAAATACCCTTTCTTTAGTATGTATGTACTTCTGTAATAATTTATAAACAATGGAAATATATTTATTCCAGTTACAAAGGCTAGAAAGATCAAGATCAAGGTATAAGCAGACTGGATGTTAGGTAAGATCTTTGTCTCTCTGCTTCCAAGGTGGTACCTTGTTGTTGTGCCTTACATTGAGATAGGGATGAAAAGGTTAAACTTATTCCTTCAAGCCCTTTCCTAAGGTCACTAGTCCCATCCATGAGGGCAGAGCACTTATGGTTAAATCACATCCAAAAAGCTCCACCTCTTAATACTATTGCATTAGGGATTAAGTGACAATAAATTTTGGGAGGACACAGATATTCAAACCATAGCATTCTATCCCAACCCTCTAAAATGTATCTCTTTCTCATGTATAAAATACATTTATTCCATCCCCAAAGCTCCCCAAATCTTAACTCATTCTAGCATCAACCTTAAGTCGAAGTACAAAATTCTATCTAAATATCATCTAAATAAGATATAGATGAGATGTAGGTACAATTCATACTGATATAAATTTCCCTTTAGCTGTGAACCTACAAAGTCAAACAAATTATCTTCCAAAATATAATGATGGGACAGGTATAGCATAAACATTGTCATTCCCAAAGGAATAATAGGAAAGAAGAGAAAAAAGAGGAAACAGATCCCAATCAATTTCCAAACCCAACAGGGCAAACATGAAATCTTAAGGCTGTAGAATGATCTTTGACTCTGTATATGGCTTCCAGACACATTGGGTTTGAGATTAAGCTCTAAGGCTCTGGGAAGCTCAAAACCCATGGCTTTGCTAGGCATAACCCACATAATAGCTTTTATGCATTGGAGTCAGATGCCATTGTCTCTCTCAGGCTGGCATTGATTGCTGGTGGTTCTACCAGTCTGGGGTAATGGGAGTAGCCCTCCCCTTATGGCTCCACTAACAATTGCCCCAGTGGGAGCTCTCTGTGACAGCCCTTCCCCTGTGACAGTTCACTGGCTGGGCACTGAGGCTTTGGAGGGCATCCTTTGGAATCTAGGTAGAGGTAGCCATGACCATAGAGCTCATGTAATTGGTGTGTCTGCAGAGTTAGTGCCAGATAGAGGCTTTACCATGTATGCCCTCCAGAGGAACAGCCACTACACACTAGAGCCTGCTTGAGCTACATCTAGAATGGCTAGGAGCACTGCATCAGAATGAGGGCAGCAGAAACTTCAGGCAGTGCTGGGCAGTGAACCTCAAGTTCACGCAGGAACAAAACCTGGGCTGCTCCTTTGAAACCATGTTGCTCTCCAGGCCCTGCCAGGCTGGGCCTGTGATGGAGGGGCAGCCCTGATGATCTCTGAAGGGCCTTCAAGGTCATGCTTCCATGGTCTCAATGAATAGCATCCAGCTTCCTTCGATTCATACTAATCTCCTTATCAATCCATCACTAGATTATACCTTTGGTGATTTTTCTTTAAGAATATGCTTGTTCAAGTTTTTTTTTTTTTTTTTTTTTTTCGCTTGTTCAAGTTTTGCAAGCTGAAAATATTTTCCACTCTTTAAGCTCTGCTTCCCTTTTGATTATCCATTTCATCTTTAATTTATTTCATTCTGTTTGCATTTTACTATAGAAAGTCAAGAGAAGCTGTATAGCTGCTTCAACATTGCTTAGACATTTTCTTTCCACCAAATATCTTAGTTTTTTGCCCTTAAGTTTTGACTTCCATAGAACAGTAGGACACAAACATAAAGCAGTCAAGGTTTTTTTTCACTATTTGAAATGAAGATAGTTTTTCCTCCATTTCCAATATCATCTTCCTCATTTCTCTCTGAAACCTCATTAGAATTGCCTTTACCCTCCATATTCCTATGAGCACTCTGATCACAATCACTTAAGTAATTTCTAAGAAGATATAGGCTTTTCTTCCAGAAATTTTCTTCTTCTGAGCACTCACCAGAATAGCTCTTTATGGTCTAGCCTCCGCTCATTGCCCAGTTCCAAAGTCACTTCTGTATTTTTGGATATTTCTTACAGCAGCACCCCACTCTTGGTACCAGTTTCGTTTTTCACCTATCTGATTGTGCTGCTATGACAAAATCCTCTGATTTGGTAATTATAAATAAGAAAAATTTATTTCTTCCACTTCTGAAGACAGAAAACTCCAACATGAAGATTCCAGCAGATTCATGTCTGATGAGAGCTTGTTCTTATTGCTTCCAAGAGGAGCCTTGTTGCTACATGAGGAAGTGGCAAAAAGAGGTAGAAAAAGAAACTCATTCCCTCAAGCCCTTTTATAAGTCAGCTAATTCCATAAGAGCAAGGCTCTCAAAGCCTAATCAACTCCTAAGGGTCCCTCCTCTTAATACTGTTGTATTGGGGATTAAATTTCAACATGAATTTTGGGGAGACAAAATCATTCACATCACAGCACAGTGTAAGGTGCTGAACAGACTAAGACAGGGCTTCTATGAGGCCTTTAAATAAAATTTTCTCTAAAAATACTTTTAAATATTTGTTAGATCGATTACTAGGTACTTTATAGTTTTTGTTACTAGAAGAAATGGTTTTTATTTTCTTATACTTTACATAATTAGTTTTTGTTGGTGAAAAGAAATTTTATTTTACTAATGATATTGTATGCTACCAATTGCTACATTTCTATTAATTTTAATAGTTTATCTGTGGGTTTCCATGATGTCATTATAATTATTTTTCAATAATTATAACTTCATGCCTTATATTTGTTGCCTTATAATTTTTATATCATGCATTTTTATTGTGTCTATTGTGTTATTTGAGGTAGGTACAATGTTCAGTAAAAGGCAAGAAAAAAATCATTCCTATACCATTTTTGCTTTGTTTCTGAATTTAGTGAGAAATATGTCAAATTTGTCATCTGTAAAAAAGGATACTTGTTATAGGTTTAATTTGGACAGGCTTAGTAGAAAATCAAGCTACCCTTTTATTTATTTATTTTCATTAATCTTCCAGGTCTTACTTTTCACTGATATGAACAGGTACTGAATGTTAACAGAAAAAAGCTTTGGCTTCTATTTAAAAGACATAGATTTTTCTCATATAATATGAATTCCTGCAATGAATTACATTGATGAGTTTGTTAATTATCAATATTATATTGCTAGAAAAGACCTACTTTGTTCTGAGTGAGAAGAGATAGCTACTCCAAATGTTTTTAGAATTTTATTTGTGTATTGCTTATTTTCTCCCCAAATAACTATCATACTATGGCTTCAGCCACATACACCAAGGGTGGCGGGTTCGAACCTGAGCCAGGTCAGCTTATCAACTACAACAAAAAAATTGCTGGGCATTGTGGTGGGTGTCTATAAGCCCAGCTACTTGGGAGGCTGAGGCAATTCTTAAACCTAAGAATTGTAGGTTGCTGTGAGCTGTAATGCCATTGCACTCTACTGAGGGCAGCATAGTGACTCTGTCTCCAAAAAAAAAAAAAAAAAGAAAGAAAAAAAAAAATGGGGAGGCACCTGTGGCTCAAAGGAGTAGGGCACTGGCCCCATGTACCAGAGGTGGTGGATTCAAACTCAGCCCCAGCCAAAAACAAACAAACAAACAACAACAACAACAAAAAAAAAAAAAAAAAAAGAAAAAATAAAAAGAAAATGAGGCTCTGTCTCAAAAATAAATAAATAATAAAACAAAAAAGATTGAATATATCTTTATTTTCTGTTTTATTATTCCTATCTCGATTTTATCTTGAGTACTTTTCACAAATTTCTTTGATTTTTAAAAATGAATTATTTAAATGAATGCATAGTACAAGTTTAATTCTTTTCATTTTTTCTTATAGAAACATTTGAGGTGATGAATATAACTCTGAGAATAGTTTTGGCTTGGTTGTACAATTGTCATTTATTCCTCATCAAAAGCGGTAAATTAAATTTATTCCTTTATATGTTTACATTTAGTCATGATATATTGACAACTTTCTTTTGTTCCAGGTCCCTCACATTCTTTAAACTTAAAACAACCCTGGGTATTATCCTAATTTCTTTTGGGAATACAGACTCTGAGAAGTTAAGTGACTTCCCTTGTATCACTCTGCTTTTACTATTGGGATCCACCCAATATTTCAAATATTTAAGCAGAAGCATGGTAGCAGCCTGGTCTTGTTCACAGGATGTTCACTGGCTATACATTTGCTCAAAGTATATTTGGATTTAATGGATTAGATACACAGATAGGAATGGAAAAAATAAAGACTATTATGCCTAGAACATTCCATATCTTCTGTTATTAGTGCTTTGAGCTTTGCTTCTTCTTATATTTGCTCCATGCAAATACATCGGATGAGAACATGAATTTTTCATGGAAAAGGTTAACTTTGGAGCCATTGAGCTCAAGGGAGTTTTATAGAGAGACGTTATTTCAGAAGTATAATTGTTAGAGCACAAAAAAATTAAATTTTGAAAGCTATTTTCTTTACCCTTACTTCAAAATGCTGCTTGTTGCGGTAGCATCACCCCACTTGAAGGTTATAAATGAAAATGACTATAGAGTATTTTCCAATAGGGACATTTTTCTAGTCAAAGTTCATCTTTAACTAGAAGAACCAGGAATATTAAAATTGAATTTGTGATCTTTCTTGGGATAGGGGACTATTTTTTTCTTAAAAGAGAGGCAGAGATAACCACTTATTTCCTTTTATTGCTTTGAAGGAAATAGCCTAATTAAACATTTAGAAATATGATGTAACCCCTTTTTTAACATACTGAAGCACTAGATTGGTATTTTAAAAAATGTGAGGGAAACTGAAAATGAGATTGTTTTTTGATTCCTTTAATGGTCAAGTTATCCAGAAATATTTAAATTACTAAGTTTATATTCAGGATGATGAAAGAAATAAACACCGCCCCTGAGAGGATCTGATGATGCATTTCAGAGAAACCAAAAGAGTTTAGTGACCTCACAACTTTCATTAGAGAAAACACTCTAAAAACTGCATTGTGATAGTATCGATTAAGCTTTAGCAACTGATTACAATTTCACTTTATTGTTCTCTTAGGCAAGACACATTTTTTGTATCACTTTTGATGTTTTCATTAGGCTAGCAATGCATTAAAATCCTGGGGTTATTGCTTTCTTGAATGTCATTTTTTAAAGTGAAAAATACCTACTTTTCTGAGTCCTTAATATTTGAATTGGATGATGAAAGACTTTTTCTTTGCCAAGTGAATCTGCCATATACAGAACATAGTCATTTTAATGAAATTAGGGAAGTTATATTATTTTTGTTTGCCTTGTATTTTTTGTTGTTATGAATTTAATATTACAAAGAGCAATATTTGTCTTATTTATTGTGTATAGTAAAGTTTATTAAAGAATATTGTGAACCCCTACCGAATGAAGTATTTCCCTCTAGGCAATGGACCCACCCTCAGTTTGGGTAGTATTTGATTTTTATTAAGGGATACAGGTCATCAATAGTGGATTCTTATTTTATTTTCCCTCCTTTAATTTTTTTTTTTTTTTCCTTTTGGGAGAATGTAATTAGGTGTTAAGACATTTGACAACTTATTTCAGTGAACGATTTAATTCTAGCCTTACTACCTCTGTGAGCAAAGCAGAGCTTGAAGTCATGGTATCAGGAAACCCATTTGGAAGCAGTCTGGAACAGTGGAGGTCACTCTTCATTTCCTTAGGGTTATTATCCAGATGCACTCCTGTTTGTGCTTTTGCTTCACTTCACCCAGCTGAGCACGGCTGCTTTGCTGATCCTTTACATTTCACACCACTGAGCCTGATTGCTCTCCCGTCCGTAGTTGTTCTCTTACAGCATTACTCACACTAATGTTGTAGGCCTCAACGCTCAGCCAAAACCAATCCCTTGTGATACACAGAGATGGTGAATCATTAAAGGGCATGCAAAATACCAAGAGTACCAGAGGCTCACAGAGGCTATTTTCGCCATGTGAATTTGTCATATAACAGGCTCGGTCATTGTATTTTGCACTTAGCCATCTGAATGATGAATTTCTTAGTGATTGCACTGGAGCAAAAGAGAGAGATCCACAAAAAAGTTCTGGCAAAAAAGATCTTTTTTCATATATTGACTTCAATTGAGAAAATAAGCCCTATTGTTGTTAATACTGATAAATTGACAATCTGACTTTTCTCTTACTCTTTTCAATATATTTTGTTTCTCCTTTGTGATATTCAATATGATTCTAACCTTTAATAAATCTCTCGTGTGAGGCCTGATGGCTCACACCTGTAGTCTCAGCACTCTGGGAAGCCCAGTGAGTGAATCACCTGAGCTTAGGAGTTCAAGACCAACCTGAACAAAAGCAAGACCCTGTCTCTACCAAAATTAGAAAAACTACAGGTGGCTCACACCTGCAGTCTCAGCTACTCAGGAGGCTGAGGCAAAGGGATTGCCTGAGCCCAAGAGTTTGAGGTTGCTGTGAGTTATGACATCATGGCACTCTGCCCAAAATAAATAAATAAATAAATAAATAAATAAATAAATAAATAAATAAATAAAAATAAAAACCCAAACAAATTGTGGTACATGTATACCATGGAATATTATGCAGCCTTAAAGAAAGATGGAGACTTTACCTCTTTCATGTTTACATGGATGGAGCTGGAACATATTCTTCTTAGCAAAGTATCTCAGGAATGGAAGAAAAAGTATCCTATGTACTCAGCCCTACTATGAAGCTAAATTATAGCTTTCACATAAAGGCTATAACCCAACTATAACACAAGACTTCAGGGAAAGGGCTAAGGAAGGGGAAGGGAGGGGGGAGGTTAGGGTGGAGGGAGGATAATGGGTGGGTCCACACCTACAGTGCATCTTAGAATGGGTACAGGCAAAACTTACTAAAGGCAGAATACAAATGTCTACATACAATAACTAAGAAAATGCCATGAAGACTATGTTGAACAGTTTGATGAGAATATTTCAGATTGTATATGAAACCAGCACATTGTACCCCTTGATTGCACTAATGTACACAGCTATGATTTAACAATTAAAAAACAAACAAACAAACAAACAAACAAAAAACCCAAAGTGATAGCCCTTCAGAACTTTTGTCAGCTCTCACTTGGCTGCTGGCAATGCCCACAGCCCCCTGCCCCCAAACTGCTCCTCCCTCCTCTCCCCTTTCTTTCCCTTTACCACGTGGATGTGATCACACACTGCAAGCTGGCTGGCTCCTTCCCAGCTCTGATTTCCACCCCTCTAGTCTTGCCTTCCCCAAGTGGCTCACCCCAGGGCATGGTGCTCCACTCGTCACTCCCCTAAAGTGCTTCTGGTTCCGGCCCCCTTTCTCCCCCCCCCCCCCCCCCCCCCCCGCCAACTCCAATGTTCCTGTTCCCTCTTCTTCTTTTTTTTTAATTTTTTTTTTTTTTGTTTGTTGTTGTAGCAACAGAGTCTCACTCTATTGCCCTTGGTAGAGTGTTGTACCA
Organism: Loris lydekkerianus; assembly: GCA_963574355.1. Lineage (NCBI taxonomy): Eukaryota > Metazoa > Chordata > Mammalia > Primates > Lorisidae > Loris > Loris lydekkerianus. The sequence continues at coordinate 47,331 of CAUYPK010071614.1, read as the reverse complement.
TCACAGCTCACAGCAACCTCCAGCTCCTGGCCTCAGCCTCCCCAGTAGCTGGGACCACAGGCGCCAGCCACAACGCCTGGCTATTTTTTGTTGCAGTTTGGCCGGGGCCGGGTTTGAACCCACCACCCTCGGTATATGGAGTCAGCGCCCCACTCACTGAGCCACAGGTGCCGCCCCCTGTTCCCTCTTCTAACCAGACAAGGCATTCACTTTTTTTTTTTTTTTTTTTTTGAGACATAGCCTTGAGCAGTTGCCTTGGGTACACTGCAGTAGCATTACAGCTCACAGCAACTTCCAACTCCTGGGCTCAAGCGATTCTCCTGCCTCTGCTTCCCAAGTAGCTGGGATTACAGGCGCCTGCCAAAACACCTGGCTATTTTTTTTGGTTGCAGCCGTCATTGTTGTTTGGCGGGCCCGTGCTGGATTTGAACCCACCAGCTCAAGTGTATGTGGCTGGCACCTTAGCCGCTTGAGCCACAGGTGCCAAGCTGAGGCATTCACTCGTGACCATGACACCTGAATTCCCCTGGTAGGGACCACCTTCACCTGTGTTGGCTTCTAACACCAACTATAAAATGGGTCCCCTGTCTCCCTCAGTGGGCTGCGTGTGATGCTCACATGTGCCTGCTAGCACAGCTAGCAACCCTGAGTGCCTGCTGAAGTGAGGAGGTATTTGGCAGAGACAGTAGTTCTTGTTCCTTAAGATGTCAACCCCAGGGCGGCGCCGGCCCCATATACCGAGGGTGGTGGGTTCAAACCCGGCCCTGGCAAAACTGCAACAACAACGAAAAATAGCGGGGGGGTGGGGGTGGGGCGGTGCCTGTGGCTCAAAAGAGTAGGATGCCGGCCTCATATGCCAGAGGTGGCGGGTTCAAACCCAATCCCGGCCAAAAACTGCCAAAAAAAAAAAAAAGATATCAACCCCAGGTCTTTAAGTTACCTTACTGTACATATCATAACTAGGTGAGGCAGATACTCTGTCTCTTTTAAATGTTCTCAGTAATACTGGAGGCCAAGTGCTCCCAGGCCAGGATATCACTGACGTGTCTCATACCCATCTATCCCAGTTATCATGATGCTGTCCAGACTCAAGGTGATCTAGGCCATAAGGCTGTTCTGGTTAGCTTAGACAGGAAAAGAGTGGACAAGCTCTCTTCGCGCCCCTTCCTTACAGCACTGGGGAATTGGTGCCCCCTGGTGCCTGGTGTTATCCTCAGCACATTAAGAGGAAAGGAGGGCGTTAGATCCCATTTTCTTTCTCGTTTTTTTTTTTTTCAGGGGCTGGGCATTAACCTGCCACCTCTGGCATATGGGGGCAGCGCCCCACCCCTTTGAGCCACAGACGCCACCCGCTTTTTTTTTTTTTTTTTTGGCAACAGAATCTCACCGTCACCCTGGGTAGCCATGGTCTCATAGCTCACTGCAACCTCAAATTCTTGGGCTTGAGCAATCCTCCTGCCTCAGCCTCCTGAGTAGCTGGGACTATAGGCATGGGCTACTATACCTGGTTAGTTTTTCTTTTCTTCTTTTCGTTGAGACAGAGTCTCAAGCTGTTGCCCTGGGTAGAGGGCCATGGTGTCATAGCTCACAGCAACCTCTTGCCTCAGTTTTTCTATGTTTAGTAGAGACGGGGGTCTCGCTTTTGCTCAGGCTGGTCTCAAACTCATGAGCTCAGGCAATCCACCCACCTCGGCTTCCCAGAGTGCTAGGATTACAGGCATGAGCTACTGCACCCAGCCTCTTTTCTCTTTTTTAATGAATATAAAAGGCCAAACCTGGACATGAATCTATGGATGGAGCCCCCTTCCTTTATTAAATTAAGGGGGGCAGGCCAGGTATGGTGGCTCATGCTTGTAATCCTAACACTCTAGGAGGTCAAGGCAGGTGGACTGCCCTGAGCTCACAGGTTCGACACCTGCTTAAGCAAAAGCGAGACCCCATCTCTAAAAATAGCTGAACATTGTGGCAGGCACCTGTAGTCCCAGCTACTGGGAGGCTGAGGCAAGAGCCCAAAGAGTTAAGGTTACTGTGAGCTATGATGCCACAGTACTCTACTGAGGGTGACAAAGTGAGGAAAAAAAAATTAAGGGGGAGCAGGCAGAGGAAAAGCCCTAGTTTTTTGTTTTTTTTTAAAGACAGTCTCATTTTGTTGCTCTCAGTAGAGTGCTGCTGTTGCATCATAGCTCACAGCAATTCTCTTGCCTCAGCCTCCCGAGTAGCAGGAACTATAGGCACCTGCCACAATGCCTGGCTATTTTTAGAGACAGGGCCTCACTCTTGCTCAGGTTGGTCTCAAACCTGTGAACTCAGGGCAATCCACCCGCCAAGTGCTGGGATTACGGGCGTGAGCCACCAAACTCGGCCTCTAGCTTGTTGGTCTACAAAATAAAGCTTGGGTATGGTGGCTCATACTGGTAACCTCAGCACTTTGGGAGTCTGAGGCAAGATGATTGCTAGAGGTCAGGAGTTTGAAACTACCCTGAGCAACATGGACTCCATTTCTACAAAATAGAATTAGCCAGGTGGGATGGTGTACGCCTGTAATTCCATTTACTTGGGAGGCTGAAATGGAAGGATGGCTTAAGCCTAGGAGTTTGAGGCTGCAGTGAGCTATCATTGTGCCACTGCATTCCAGCCTGGGTGACAGAGCAAGACTGACTCAGGAGAAAAAAAAAAAAGAGAGAGAGAGAAGGAAAGAAACAAAAGGACAACATCCTTGAGGATGGTGATAGGGCTTAAATGGTCTACGGCTAGGCTTATGTTAAATGTTCAACCATAACAAGCCAGGAAGACTCGAAAGGACCAGATGGACTGCAAGGGTAACAGTAGAGACAAGGACCTGGTCGGGGCACTTAGGAAAGCCCTACTTGGCCATGGAATCTGGTGTGCAGAACAGAAGCAGCCAGTTTATGGATAACATTTATTTGTATTTTACCTATAGAACAAGTATTTACAGATATAAATGGAACCACAGCAAAATTGCTATAAAACCATTCAGACCCTCTCGATAGTCACTTCTCAAAACACGGTCAAGGGCAGGGCTGGAACCTGGCTGTGGAGCGGGCCAGCTGGGTACCTGGGCATCAGCCAAGGGAAACAGCTGGGGATTATGGCTTCAGCATTCTCTGAGAGCACATTCCTGAGCGCTGATGTGGAGCCCTCACTGCCCCGCCTTTCTCCAACCCCAGTGGGAAGGGAAAGGGGCCCAAGCAGGGAAAGGCCCGCAGAGTCTCTGCCCAGCCCCCGTGCTGGCAGGAGCATCCCTGAGCTGGCCTGGGAGGTCTCTGGCCTGGGGCTGTCGCTGCCCTGCAGGCTGCTGTTTGGCAGTTGGAGGTGGCAAGAGTTGCTGGTACTGCCAAACAGGAGCTGGCCCCGGCAGGCAGCCCTGAGGAAAAGATCTTAGAAAGCATCTCCCAGTTCAGTGCTGGGGTGTCAGTGCTGGGTGGGGTTGGGAGGCTACATGAGCACCTGCCTTTCCTTTCTTTGGCTTTGAGGTGTCGAAGGAAGGGCCAGGAACAGGGCACAGCAGAGAGAAACCACCCCAGCCTTGGCCCTTAGGCTATCTGGGGCCTGGGTGCATGAGCAGAGAGGTGTTCTCCCTCAGTCTGGAGGCTGGGGGTGCAGGGAGCAGGAGGCAGGACAGGTGGGGAGTACCCTAAAGCCCTGGGCTCCTTGGGCTGTTCTCACTCCTTCTAGGGTTCCCATGGGATGAGGCCTCTGCTTGGGACCAGTGCTGCTGTTCCTCACTGCTCATCTTGCACCTCTGGGGAGTGCAAGACAACAGGGTGGCAAGGACAGATGACCACAGCCTGGCTGGAGCAGGCCCCAGGCCTGGCATACGAGGATCACAGTGTCGGTCTCGCACACACACCTCTGGCCACAGGTACAGGCCACACGCGCGCACACACACACACACCTTCCCTCCTGTCTGGTCAGAGGCTCGTTCTCACAGGCACCTGCCCTCTCAGCCTCTCAATACACGGTCACAGAGCGAATCTGAGTCTCTTGTTGCTACGCGGGGGGTGGGGGCATCAGTGATGATTATTCCACGAAGAGCGAGAACAGCACCATCACCATGATGCCGGTGCAGAGCAGAAGCACCTGCTGCAGGGAGCGCCTGTGGGGAGAGGGCCCAGGCTCATGGGGGCAGCACTGGCTCAGGAAGTGGGCAGCAGCCAGAAGCTCTCCCCTCGTGGGCCCCTAAAGGCCCTATGAGTGGCAGTCCCAGTATGTCACTCACCATGGATCATCTTCCTCCAAGAGGTCGGGCAGCACGTTCACCAGGGCAATATAGAGAAAGCCACCAGAGGTGAAGGGCAGGATCCAGGCCACTGTCTCTTCTGTGGTGAGAGGAGAATGCCCAACTGGCTTGGAACCCAGGGGACCGTGTGTATGCTCCACCACCTCCCACAAGGGAGACTAGGTCAGACCCTGGCCTGGATACCAGCAGTAGAGCAGACACCCCCTATTTGGCCAGTACCCTACTGCTGACCACCACCTGCTGCCACCACCCACCATGCCCATACCTACTCCCTTGGGGGACTGCGTACAGATGGCAAAGCAGGCGCCCAGCAAGCCCCCCAGTGCCGTTGAGAGTTGCAGCTTGGCTGCGCTCCATCGGTCAAAGCCAGCGCGGAGCAGGATGGCAAAATCACCCACCTAAGAAGAGGTCCAGATGTTCACCCTGCATCCTGGCTGGCCCAGATCCCCTAGGCACTTCAGGTACAGACACATACATTGAGCACCCTGCCTTGCCTCTCCCTTGGGACCCCACCCAGAGGAGGAGGAACATGGCAGAGATAGTGGCTGTAACCTGTGGGGTGAGGAGCTCCAGGCCCCATAGCCCAGCCTCTAGTCTGCCACCGCCAGGCAGCCCACCCTAAAGCCCTCCCTACCCACCAAACCCATACTGACCAGGGATCCCTTTGGTTCTGGGCCCCTTGAAGTCACACTCCGAGCACTCACCTCATGGGGGATCTCATGCAGGAGGATGGCCATGGTCGTCAAGAACCCAATCTGCAGGGAGGGGAGCCTGAGTCTGCGGGGTCTGTGTTAAGGGCCTGGGTAGCCCACTTGCCCACTCATTCTATAAAGATTTATTCTGCTCTGATTGGCTCTGGTCTGGACAGTGTGCTGGCTCCTGGATATATGGCAGACACTAAAGGGGCCAGGCACCTGCCTTCATGAAGGTAACAGTCTAGAGGGAAGAGGTAGGACTAAACAAACATTCAGAACCCTGTGTGCACACAGTAATAGGGGCTGTGAAGGAAAGATGGACTGAGTGTCTTGCAGCAGGAATAGCAGGGAGCTAATTTAGATGAGTTCCACAGAGGCCTCTTTGAGGAAGTGCATTTATGTCGAAGCCTGAAGGATAAGCAATCAGCCATTCCTGTTCAAAGAGTGGGTGGAAGAACATTCCAGGCAGAGGGAACTGTGAGAAGGGAAAGATTGGCCGGTTAAAGAGTAGGCAGAGCACTGGGTCAGGACACAGAGGGCAGAGAGAGGTGGGGGAAGAAGCAGGCAGGGGCCTACTCCAGCAGTTTGATAGAGGCATTCCTGTAAGGAGTGTTGGAAACAAGAGTAGACCAGCTGCCGGAGACAAAAGGAGGTGTAGGGAGACCAACAAGGAGGCTCTGGCAGTGTTCAGGACAGCAGCAAGAAGGACAGGAGGTGAAGGGAGCAGTGCTTAGGTGAAAATGCTGGTAATGGAGGGAGCAAGAAGTAGGTAGAACCAACTGGTCAACACAGGCGCCACCAGAACTGCCTGAACCCACCCAACCCCTTCTCACCTTCTTGCTCACAAGGAAGCTAGCAGCCACAGCCAGCCCATGAGTGAAGTTGTCGATGGTGTTGGCCAGCAGATTGAGATAGCCACTGACCTAGGGAGGGGAGAGAGCCGGGCTGAGCCAGGCAGGAAGGACTGAGCTAGACAAGCCACTTGGGGCCGTGTGGCAGCGGGGTGGTGGGATGCCTGTGCAGGCCACTCACTTTGATGCTCCGGACCACCGCTCTGAGGCCAGGCTCAGCAACTGGCTGGGTCAGACAGCGGCCTCCATTGAGTGCGGCAGCAGCAGTAGTGGGGTCTTTGGAGGGGGACTAGGGCCAGAAGGAGGGAAAAGTGACATTAGATGCCCCCTCAACTGTACCAGGGTAGATATGAAAGAAGAGTGAGAGATGAAAAAATAGTCAGGAACACCTCTTTGATCTGGCTAGACTTTGCTGCCTGATTAGCTGGGTGTCCCCAAACTCAACACCCACCCACCCCAGCTGCCATCATCATCAGTCTACCAGAATAAGCCATAGCAGGGGCTGATGCTGTTACTCCCCAGATACTCCCAAAGAAGGTGGCCCAGCTACCCACAGCTTCCAGGAAAGAGAGCCAGGAGATATCTCTTTTCAGGACTCAACTCACAAACTGGGCTTCCAGGCCCTGGGCACTACCACAGAACGGAGGCTAACATCTCCAGGCCCTGGGGTCTGGGCCTCACCTGGTTGGTCCCATCCCTCTCCTTGCTGTCCAGGAACATCTTCTCCAATGCCAGGAAGGTCAGGATGCCAGCAATGACCCACAGCCCCAGTTGCTGCTGCTGCTGCAGGTTCTGCCCCTCACCACCTGCAGAGGGCAGCACTGACAGGCCAGGCCAAGCCAGGGCCATAAAAGGGGGCCATTTGGCATGGGACCTTGCCCAGAGCCATGACAAGGACAGGGGGCTAGGACAGCCTAGACACTCAGAAGCCCTCTCCCAGTCATCTTGGCAGAGCTGGCAGGGCTCAGAACAGCCGTGGGCATGGATACCAGCTCCCTACTCTTGCCCTCTTACCCTTGGCCTGTGGCCTCACTCACCAGGGCTGGCGCTGCATGTGTAGGCCCAGGCCTCAGGAAGCAGGTGCAGGAACACATTGCCCAAGAGTCCTCCTAAGGCAAAGCTGAGCAGCTGCTTCAGGCGCCGGGCCCCAGCTACAAGGCAGAGGTGTGAGGTCCAGAGGCTGCCCCACTGGAGCCTGGCCTGGCCTCTGTCCCACTCAGCTTGCTGGCTCTTTCTGTTGTCTCAGCCAGACTGTGAGCCTCTAGGAGGCTAGATGGGGCTGGGTGCTCAACAGGAATACACCACACCTGCTGAATGGCTCAGATCCACTTCTGCATCATAGTAAGAAACTGGGCTTCAGAGCTGGGCAGGTCCCAGCTCTCCAACCCACCAGTTTAGTGACCTTGGACAGATAATTTCTGAGACACAGGTTTCCTCATTTGCAATTGCTTGTGGGAATTAGATGACAAAACATGTACATAGCAAATGTTCATTAAATGGGAATTTTTCTCTTCTCAGCCACTGTCACTCTTACAAAAGTGGCAGAGATTTGGGAACTTTGACAGACTTGCAGCATCTGGAGTTGCAAATGCTCTATGAGAGTCCAATTCCTTGTTTTGATGGAGAAATTGAGGCCCAAAGAGCAGATGTAGCTAGGTGTGGGATAGGATCCCAGGGTGGCACCTGTGGCACCTGTGGCTCAAAGAAGCAGGGTGCTGGCCCCATATGCTGGAGGTGGTGGGTTCAAGCCCAGCCCCAGCCAAAAACTGCAAAAAATAAAAAAGGATCCCAGGGGAAGATGCTAATTCCAGGTTGTATGATTTTACCAGATCAAAGAACCTCTATGCCTGTGTCTCCCCACTTGTAAAATTGAACTAATGATCCAGCTGCTCCCTACACTGACCTGAAAGAGCTGCTCTGAGGAGAGGATGAGTTGAGGCACAGGCCTAACAGTGGACCCTGATGAGGGGTCCCTTTGGAGCTATGGTGTCAGCCTAGTGCCTGGAGTAGGGGTGTTTGGTAATCATCTGCTTGTAGTATGGTTCCTGAGCCTGGCAGGTGGCACAACCCTCTAGGCGCTCATTTCTTTTTCTTTCTTTTTTTTTTTTTTTGAGATAGAGTCTCACTCTGCTGCCCTGGGTAGAGTGCTGTGGCATCATAGCTCAAAACAACCTCAAATTCTTGGGCTCAAGCAATCCTCTTGGCCTCAGCCTCCCCAGTAGCTGAGACTACAGGCCTTTAGGCACCTGCCACAACACCTGGCTAATTTTTTTCTATTTTTAGTAGAGACAGGGTCTCACTCTTGCTCAGGCTGGTCTCAAACTCCTGAGCTCAAATGATCTTCCTGCCTCAGCTTCCCAGAGTGCTAGGATTATAGGTGTGAGCCACTCAGCCCGGCCCCTCAGATGCTCATTTCTAACAGATTCCTGGGTCCCCGATCCAGACCTACTATGTCACACTCTTGGGTTGGGGATGGGCAACTGCATTTTTTGCAGCTACCCATATTAACTTTTGCATATTTTTTTTTTTTTTTTTTTGAGACAGAGCCCCCTGGGTAGAGTGCCGTAGCATCACAGCTCACAGCAACCTCCAACTCCTGAGCTCAAGCGATTCTCCTGCCTCAGCCTCCCAAGTAGCTGGGACTACAGGCAACCACCACAGTGCCTGGCTATTTTTTTTGGTTGCAGCCATCATTGTTTGGCAGGCTCGGGCTGGATTTGAACCCACCAGCTCAGGTGTATGTGGCTGGCGCCTTAGCCGCTTGAGCCACAGGCGCCGAGCCAACCTTTTGCATTTTTGATTACAATGTGTTACTTGTGAGCACTTAGTATGTGTCCATGCCACAAAAGGGCAGTGGAGAAAAAGCCTCCCACCCATGTCTGGGTCTGGTCTCCCTGATCCCCTCCTCTCTTCCACCAGCCTCCTGTGGATTTCCGGGGAAGGCTGACACAGCTGCTTGTGGCTGGAGAACTTTTCGGAAAAACTCTGCTCAGACACTCAAGGCAGCGCTTTGCTCACTGCTGCCCACACCTAGCTCTTTCCCTGCCTAGCACACTCCCAAGTGCTTAAGTGTTACCAGTGCATTTAGGCTCCACAAGGGCACCTGTGAGGTAGATACTATTATCGCTCCCAGGTTAAGGTTGGAAGATACAAGCAGTGAACTTGCCCAGTGCTACTCAGCTGGTAAGTGGTAGAACCAGCATTTGAATGCTGGCAGGAAGCCTGGCATCATATTTCCAACCACCATCTATACTGCTTCCTAGTGAATGCCTGCTGACTGAAAAAATAAATGAATGCACAGATGAATGAACAATGAACATACGCATTCTGGCCCCACAGGAACAAGGCAAGAAATTCTGTTCTATCTGCACCCTCCCTGTTGGACACACTGTGGCCCAGTATGTGAGACCTGGGGTCTCCCAGAAGAGCAGTAGCATGTTTCTCACACTACCAGCTGCCCCTGGGCACCACTGGAGGGTCACTCACCTTCTGAGCGCAGCATGGTGCCCATCTCCAGGGGAATGACGAGCAACGGGAAGACCCCACTGAGCCCCACCATGAGTGAACCAAGGAGAGAGCAGATCCAGGTGTCCAACCTCTCCCCACTCAGCAGGGCCCCCCAGGAATCGCTTTCCTTGTTGTCCAGGCGACAGGCTGTTGCAGCCCCCTGGCTCCGGAGGGCTGGCTGGGAACCCCCAGCCATTCCCAGGAGCTCTAGGGCAAGGGCAGTGAGGAAGAGGAGCCTTTGGCCCGCCATGCCACAGCCAGGGCAGGGACATCCAGGCATGCCACGTACTGCAAAACACAAAGGCCACCTACGTGAACTGCCACCATTGGCTTGCATACCTGCTTAGGAAATGTGGCACCTCCCCCCTACCCCCAAGTGGCCAAGGCCTCCACTCTCCTGGCATTGCCAGGACATCCAAAGATCCAAATGATGGGCACACAGGAAAGGGGCTCACTCATCCAAGCTCCTACTCCCAAGGACCACACATTTTTTCCTTCTGAGCCAGCTGCAGACTGTGTGTCAGCATGTCTGCCTGAGGCTAAACTTTCCCTAATGACAGGGTGAGGCTGCTGGCTGGCCTCTCCTCAGCCACCAGTAAGCCAGTGCCTCTGGCTGCCAGGGAAGGCTTTGCCACCAGGATGTGCCCCAAAGAGGATACCCAGGGACTGAGGAGGCACTGTCTAGGTTGATGGGTGGCATTCAGAGCACAGGTGGGGGAACTGAGCAACTGAGCTAGGAGGGGACCATCAGGCTTCTTCCTAAGGACATAAACCCAATGTCTCTGGGGCACCCAGGACAGTAGATGAGAAAGGATCCTCTAGCCGGAAGATGCCTCTCAGATGCACAGAACACAGGCTTTGGAGACTGGAGTTAACTTTGTGCTCTGCACTTTCAGTGGGTTGGCTGTGGGCAAGTACCTAAAGCCCCCTGTCTAAGCCTGAGTGCCCTCATCTGCCCCATGGGGCTAAGCTTTGCCTCCCTCACAAAGCTGTGAGGATGAACTTGAACAAGTGAATGCGCCTGGCATGGAGGAGGCACAGAGAGGTCATCTACATGTTGGGGAGGCCTGGGGCACCAGCAGCAGGAATGTGCCCAGCTGGCAGATCACAGGATGTGGACATGAGTCAACCAAGTGAGAAGTTCAACCTGGAAACTCGGGCATGAGGTTTAAATGTGGTCTGCCCTATCTCGCTGGCTGTGACCTTGAGCTGACGATGTCCCTGCCTCGGTTTCTCCATCTGCTGGTAGAGATGGGAGGGACCTGGCCCTGGAGGCTGGGGGGCCGCGCAGAGGTGAGGGCGCCACAGGCTTTGGTGATGGAAAGGGTGTACGAAGAAAGTCTGAGAGGAGTGGAAAAGGAGAAAGCAAGAGAGAGGAAGAGTCCAGAGTGAGAGAGCCAGAGTGAGGTGTGGGAGGGAGACATGGACGCAGAGAGAGGAGAGATAGGAGGGGAGCGTGGGGACAAACAGGAGAGGGGAGCCCAAGGCAGGCAAGTTCAACTCCCGGGCTCTGGAAGAGAACCCAGAGGACGAACCGGGCAGAGCGGGGGATAGTTCAGGTCCATCCCGCCCGGGGCGCGGGCCTTGAGGGTCTGACGATCACTCACCGTGCGGCGGCGGCGGCGCTCCGGGCGGCCCCGGCCATCCAGCTGCGGTGCCGCGCCCCGCCCCGGCTCTGCCCCGCCCGGCTGCCCAGCCCCCGGCCCGGAGCCGCCCCCCGCGCGCAGCCACGTCACACGGGGCTTGTCCGGAACCCGACATGCCGCACGCCACGGAGCCGGGAGGGAGCGGCAGTGGGGGGGCGCTTCCGCCTCGCGGCCAAGGGGGACCCGGGCGGAGAGCGCACTTCCGCTGGGCGCGGGCCGCGAGGCGACGAGGAGAGTCGGGAGGAAGTGGGAGCCCCCAGGCCCAGCGTTCAGCCAGGCTGGGCGGGGCGGAGGCGGTGGCGGTGGCGGTGACTGTGTGGGAATCGCTATCGTCCGGGCGGCTGGCTTTGCGGGTCCGGCCGCTGCTTTCCTATCAGGGATGCAGTCCCGCCCGTGGCCGCACGGGGGCGCGCTCGACTGACAGACTGCGCTGCCCCGGGCCGGGCTGGAAATCTGGCTGTGACGCTCCTGCTCTTGAGTCAGCCGCCCTGGCTCCTCCATGAACAGGGGAAAGGGGAAGTGCCTGCCGCAGGGAGGGGCCTGGCCCCGGGAAGCTCAGAAGAGGGAATTTTATTCTTACTCATCGAATTATTTTTATGCTTTTGGTTTTTCACTGGGAACCTCAGGCCACGGTCTCCAGGACTTGTAACCCTTTGGGGTCCAATGCGTGGTGGCTGGACCCTGCTGTTCAGAACTCCACACTTGGGGTGGGAGGATGAAGGCTCTGTGTTTCCCACACCTAGAGGTAGCTAGACCTGACTTCTTCTTAGTCTAAGACAGCAATTTACTGAATACCTACTATGTGTAATTCACTCGCATCATCTCACTGAGTCCTCATTTTATCCCATGGAGGTAGGTACTGTTCGCCCAGGGTCAGACAATGGCACAGATAGCAGAGCTAGGATCCAAACCTGGGTGTTCCTGTATCCTTCTCTGGGAATCAGCCAGGACAAAATTCAGGAAGGGGCATGTGGGTACTCACCTGGGTGGAGATTGTGACCAAGGGGAGGGGTTCTCTGACTCTGACCCCCCCCCCCCATCAACCTCCCATGGCAGCTTCCTCTATTTGTTCTGCACCACTTTATTGGGGGCTCTGAGAGCACACTCAGTTCTCACATGCTGCATATGGTGCGGGTCCTGCCTCATCCTCCAATGGCTGCCCTTTCCAAGGCCCCCAACTCCTTCCAGCTTGTCCTCTGAAAGCTTTCTGTCTACCTCACTACACCAGGCCCATAGATCAGCCAGAACATCTTGTCTCCTGAATTCTGGAATGGAAGCCCTGGGTAAACAGGTTACTTTCTTTGCAAAGGAAAATATTTAGGGATGCTGCCCTGGGACCTCTTAAATGCCCCCCTCCCTGTATGCAAATCACCCCATCATATGTAAAGCACTTCACAATATGCAAATGATTTCACAATAACATAGTCAGCATTCCTGCCTCTGGGAGATGAGGGCTTCCCGCCACTCAGCAAGGAGGTAGTCAAGACCTTTTCCTCCCCCCTGGTCTGGAATGCCCAACATCAGATGCCCTAATGGAGTAAAGAAACAAGCAACAGTGGAGAGCCCATGACTGCAGAGTCCCGTGTGAAAATAGACAGTTGGCAGGACCTATTGTGGCTGTTTAAAACATTGAATTAAATCTGCCAGGGACTTCAGGTACATGAGAGGAAAGATGCAGATGCATTTATTTATTTATTTTAAGTTTTTTTGTTATTTATTTATTTGAGACAGAGCCTCAAGCTGTCACCCTGGGTAGAGTGCTGTGGCATCATAGCTCACAGCAACCTCCAACTTCTGGGCTCAAGTGATTCTCCTGCCTGGACCTCCCAAGTAGCTGGGACTACAGGCGCCCGCCACAATGCCCGGCTGTTTTTTGGTTGCAGCCGTCATTGTTTGGCAGGCCCAGACTGGATTCGAATCCACCAGGTCAGGTGTATGTGGCTGGCGCCTTAGCCACTTGAGCCACAGGTGCTGAGCCCATTTATTTATTTTTTTTGTAATTTTCATTTTTCTTTGCAATTTTTGGCTGGGGCTGGGTTTGAACCCACCTCCTCCGGCATGTGGGGCTGGCGCCCTACTCCTTTGAGCCACAGGCACTGCCCAGATATGTTTATTCAATACGATCCTCTATTTTAAAATAATGACAAAAAGAAACTTCACTTATGTGTATGTGATTATGGGGATCAGTATATACAATTCTATGTGTATACAAGTCTATGTGTAACAATAAATAAAAAGGAAGACGCTCACACTTGTAATTCCAGTGATTTGGACAGCTGAAGCTGGAGTGTCACTTTAGCCCAGGAGTATGAGACTAGCCTGGGCAACATCGTGAGATCCTGTCTCTACAAATAAAAATTAAAAAAAAATTAGGTATTGGGCATTCTGAGAGGCTGAGGCAGGTGGATTGCCTGAGCTCACAAGTTGGAGACCAGCCTGAGCCAGAGTGAGACCCCCCTGTCTCTAAAAATAGCCAGGTGTTGTGGCAAGCGCCTGTAGTTCCAGCTACTTAGGAGGCTGGGGCATGAGAGTCACTTGAGCCCAGGAGTTTGAGGTTGCTGTGAGCTATGACACCATGGAACTCTACTGAGGGTGACAAAGTGAGACTTAAAGTGAGTCTCAAAAAAAAAAAAAAAATTAGTTGTTGGGGCTGGGTGAGGTGGCTCCTGCCTATAATCCTAGCACTCTGGGAAGCTGAAGTAGGTGGATTGCCTGAGCTCAGGAGTTCAAGACCAGCTTGGGCAAGAGGGTAACCCCATCTCTAAAAATAGTCAGGCGTGGGAGGTGGGGGTGGGCTGTAGTCCCAGCTTCTTGGGAGGCTGAGGCAAGAGAATCACTTCAACCTAAGAGTCTGAGGTTGCTGTGAGCTATGATGCCACAGCACTCTACCCAGGGTGACAGTGAGACTTTGTCTCAAAAACAAAAAAGTAATAAAATAAAAAAGTAAAAAATAGGTATTGTGGTTCATGTTTTTATTTTTTAATTTAAAACCTTTTTTTTCTAGAGACAGGGTCTCACTATGTTGCCTAAACTGGTTTCAAACTTCCAGCCTCAAGTGATTCTCTCACCTCACAATTAGAAATGTGAGCCACCACTCTCAGCTTGTATTGGGCTGTTTTTGTGAGGACTGAATGAGTAAATACACACAAAGCACTTAAGAACTATGCCTGACATATGGGAAGTTTCATATGGAGTCTGATATTAACACCATGTACATGGGCATTTGTATGGATATATATGTCTAAAGAAAATGTTACAGAGATGGAAAGAACAGATACATACAGACCCAGGGTGGGAGCTGCCCTCTCTGCCTCAGCACAGATGAATGTTTTCTGACATATTTGTCAATTGGTTTGGAGGCCTCAGGGATTTCCTGACTTGAGGTGCTGGATAGACAAACCTTAACAGGGCAAGGTGGGCCTGGAAACTGCTTGGCTCCTAGTGGCCTGGAGAAGTCTGGGACCCGGAGCTGCAGATCTGTTTCTCTGAATTCACTGCGACACCCAGGAATTGGCTTTAACACCTTGTTCCTGTGTCTTATACCTTCACTGAGGGCCTCAGGGTACAACCAGAACTCAGCCCTCTAAACCCACAAGGTGAGACTGCCCCCTGCAAGCCTGGCCTGGCCTGGCATTGGCCAATGCTCTGATAACTTTCTCTCCACTCTGGAGGTGCTCACCAAGGGCCACAAGCTGTGCCTCTCCAAAGGGGACCTACCCCTCTGGAACCCTGACCCTAACCCTCTCTCAAGTAGTTCTTTCCAAAGCAGCTTTAGATCCCTTGTGAGTTCCTGGGGTGCTTTCTCCCTTGAATCCTGAGCCCTGGACAGACGATACCCAGTGACTCTACAGTGTCTCCCCTCTCTTCCTCCATCACTCTGTAACTCTGCTGTGTACAGTGAGCCCCACAACTTTCTGTCCAGCCTCTCTGCCGAGCCAAGCATTGCAACCCCCACCCAACCCTTGGCAGGCCTGGGATGTCCTTCCCCTTTCCCCATCTGTCCTCTGAAATCCAGCCTGTTTACAAGGCCTCCTCCTCCCAGCAGCCTTCCCAATTTGTCCAGCCTGAAGGCCCTTGATGTCACTGTGTATTCAGCGCTCTTGGCCCTATTCCCTGTGTACCCAGGCCTCTTCCCCTGCTGGGTGTGGCTCCTGGAAAGGACAAGCTTTTGCCCACACACTGAATAAAAGTCTGTCCAAATCAGTTTATTTTCTCCCTCTCCTTTCTTCTTTCTCAGGTATGCAAATTGGGGTTAAATCCTTGTGCGTGATACACTGTCATCTTGGCTCTTGCAGGACCCTCTTTCATTACATTTCTTTTTTTTCTTTTTCTTTTTTTTTCTTTCTTTTTGAGACCAAGTCTCACTTCGTTGCCCTCAGTAGAGTTCTGTAGTATTATAGCTCATAGCGACCTCAATTTTTGGGCTCGAGAGATCCTCTTGCCTCAGTTTTTTCATTTTTTCAGTAGAGATAGGGTCTTGTTCATGCTTAGGCTGGTTTTGAACTCCTGAGCTCAAGTAATCCACCCTTCTTGGCCTCCAAGAATACTAGAATTAGAGGCATGAGCCACTGTGCCCAGCCAGCCTGCTTTCTTTTAGAAAAATGTTTTTCTCATATAGTCATATATATGTACGCCCAGACAATACCCTGTTTGATTTGACCTTTTTTTTTTAGACAGAGTCTCACTCTGCTGCCCTGGATAGAGTGCTGTGGTGTCACAGTTCACAACAACCTCAAACTTTTGGGCTCGAGTGATCCTCTTGTCCCAGCCTCCTGAGTAGTTGGGACTATAGGTGCCCATCACAATGCCTGGCTAGTTTTTCTATTTTTAGTAGAGATGGTGTCTTGGCCTTGCTCAGGCTGATCTTGAACTCCTGAGCTCAAAGGATCCACCTACCTCAGCCTCCCAGAGTGCTAGAATTAGAGGTGTGAACCACCACACCCTGCCTTCTCTCTCTTTCTCAGTAAACTTTAACACTTACCTGTCTGGTCATTCTTCAGCCAAGAGCATGCCAAGAACCAAAGATGCAGACATCTGCCTAAAATCCCAACACTTTCATATTTACTGAATTTTACAATGGTTCTTATCTAGGTTCTACATAATTGTTAACAAACTTACTTGGTATTTTACATTTTTGAGTAAGATATTTCCCATTATATTTTGGATGACTTACGGATAGCTTACAGGAAGACAAATTATTTATATGTATTCCTTCTATACCTTGCAAACCAACTACAATTTTCAGGTTCTAATAATTCCTCTATATGTTTTTTTTTTTGAGACAGTCTCAAGTTGTTTCCCTGGGTAGAGTGCTATGGCATCATAGCTCACAGCAACCTCAAACTCTTGGGCTTAAGCAATTCTCTTGACTTAGCCTCCCAAGTAGCTGGGACTACAGGTGCCTGCCACAAGGCCCAGCTACTTTTTCTTTTCTTTATTATTATTTTTTTGCAGTTGTCATTGTTGTTTTAGCTGGCCTGGGTTGGGTTCAAACCCGCCAGTCCTGGTGTATGTGGCCTGTGCCCTACCCACTGAGCTACAGGTGCCACCCTCTCTATATATTTTTGAATTTTTTAAGTATGTAATTATATCATCTCCTAATAACAAAAGTATTAGAAGGAATGAACCAACATCTTTATTAGTTAAGGCATGGTTTGGCTTGGTTTTGAACTTCACAAGAAGGCTAAGTGTAGACTTAGCACCCCTAGCTCAGTGGTTAGGGCGCCAGTCACATACACTGGGGCTGGCGGGTTCAAGCCTGACCTGGGCCTGCTAAACAACTACAACAACAACAACAACAACAACAAAAAAAAAATTGTGGTGGGCACCTGTAGTCCCAGCTACTTGGGAGGCTGAGGCAAGAGAATCGCTTAAGCCCAGAGTTTGTGAACTGTGATGCTATGGACTGAGGGTGACAAAGGAGGACTGTATGTAAAAAAAAGAAAGAAAAAAAGGGTAAGTGCAGCTGTCCCTTGGTATCTGCAGGAGACTTGGGTCCCAGACACCCTGAAGATACCAAAACCCAGGGAGCTCAAATGATCCACCTACCAAACAATCTACCTTGAGCCAAGGCCAAGGATCAAGTCTCTTATATAAAATGGCATAGTTATTACCATATAATCCATGCACATCCTCCTATATGCTTAAAATCATCTCTAGATTATTTAGATTACCTAATACAATGTAAAATTCTAAGAAAGTAGTTGTTATACTGTATTGTTCAAAACCAAGAAAAAGTCTGTACATGTTTAGTACAGATACAACCATCCATTTTTCCCCAAAAATATTTTCTCTTTTTTTGAGACAGAGTCTTACTCTGTCGCCCTGGGTAGAGTGCTATGGCGTCATAACTCACAGCAACCTCAAACTCCTGGGTCAAAGGGATCCTCTTGCCTCAGCCTCCTAAGTAGCTGGGACTGCAGGTGCCCACAATGCCCAGCTAGTTTTCTAATTTTTTTGGTTGATACTGCATCTCACTCTGGCTCAGGCTGGTCTTAAACTCCTGAGCTCAGGCGATCCACCTGCATTGGCCTCCGACAGTGCCAGGATTACAGGCGTGAGCTACTGTGCTGGCCTCCCCCAAATATTTTTGATCTGTGGTTTCTTAGATCCATGGATACAGAACCCACTGATATGGAGGGCCGAATGTACTTGTCTTCTTTCTGGGTCTGGCTTTTTTCACTGAACACCACGGTACTAAAATTCCTTTATGATATTGTGAGAAACTGCAGGCCCTTTGCTTGCAATGCTAACTGATGTGCGTGAATCAATCTACTATAATTTATTCTTTTCTTGTAGATGGGCAGTTGGGCTATTTCCCGATTTTTGTGACTGGGGACAGTGCAGCTGTGAACATTGCTGTCCATGTCTCTCGGAGCACACCCGAGAACTACTTCTGATTTGCTGCTCAGGGAACATTTGCTGGGTTACAGCCTCTGCAACGGTCAGCTTCATAAGATAAGGCCAGATTGTTCTCCCTGGTGGTTACTAGCCACACACTGGAAGTCTTGCCTCCACCTCTTCTGTTCATTTTTGCCCTTCAAATGGTGTAAAATAGCATCTCGTTGTGGTCTTGATTTGCATTTCCCTCATCAGCAACAAGATCGAGCATCTTTTAGACAGTCACTGGACAAACGTGTTTCCTCTTCTGTAACATGGCTGTTCATGTCTTTTTTCCTGTCGCATTGTTTTTTTCTTACAGATTGGCAGGAGTTCTGTATGCATTTTGAGCTCACCTTCTGTGCCTGCTCACAGCAGACGTCTGCAGTTTGTGGCTTGCTTTTCACTTTCTCCAAGGTGTCTGCACGTCTCTCTTCCTCCAACACCTGCACTAGGGAGGCCCCCGGCAGTGTTAGAGCATGTGTTGGGCATGAGGGGGTCTTGTACTCCTCCGAAGTCCCAAGACCGTTTGGACTGACCCCACTGCTCCTACCCTCCCTGGAGTTTTTTTGTTTTGTCTTACTTTGTCGCCCTGGGTAGAGTGCGATGGCATCACAGCTCACAGCAACCTCCAACTCTTGGGCTTAAGCGATTCTCTTGTCTCAGCCTCCCAGGTAGCTGGGACTCCAGGAGCCTGCCACAACGCCCGGGTGACTATTTTTTCGTTGCATTTATCATTGCAGTTTAGCTGGCCCGGGTTGGTGTAAGTGGCCGGCGCCCTACCCACTGAGCTAGGGGCGCCGCTCCCTCCCTGGAGTTTTAAGGGACCCTTCTGGTCTTCCCCCCAGCCCCATTTTTGGCAGAAGCTGCCTGGTTTGGGGCGCCCCAGACCCCCTTGGGCTGGGGGAGGGCATCCTGGGGCAGGGAGGACTCACTGAGATAGTGCCCCCCCAGTTATTTATCACTTCCGGCTGCCCACCTGGGGGGGCCGATCCCCTCTCCGCTTGGCTGGGCTGCAGCGGACACGGGCTGTCCCTTGGGTGCAGGTGGCCTGGGGGAGGGGCGCTTCAGTCCAGCCCCTCCGGAGGCGGGGGCGGTGGGGGGCGGGGGCCAGCCTGTGGCAGGGGTGGGGGGGTGCGGAAGCTGCTGGAGCAGATAAGGGACGAGGTCCCTCCTCGGCTAGACAGTGGGGGAAGACACTGCCTCCTCCCCTGCCTTGCCTTCAGCCCACCCCTATCTCCTCCGGAGCCAAGGTCGACCTGGAGACCCCCCTTCCCTCTGGGCATCTGGGGCCAGAGACCCCAGGGAGCAGTGTGGGTAGGGCTCCAGCTTGTTCACTCAGCCTCTGGACCATGAGAGACAAGTGACAGTAGGCCTCCATGCCTCAGTGATCTCTGCTGGAAAGTGGGGGTAGGAGCCCTATTTTCCTGGCAGGGCTGTTGGAGATGGAACAAGGGCAGGCTGCAGAAGCCTCTGTGGGCTTGGGCTGCTTTGAATGAGTCTGAACTCACCTCATGATTTTATGCATCCCCATTGCAAGATGGAAAAGTGGGGGCCTCACACACCAGACAGGACCAGTGGGCCAGGAGCAAGAGGAGGGGTGGAGCTCTTTCCACTGCCCCACCCCGGGGACAGATCTAGGTTTTGTGGGCCTGAAGCTTATACAATTTGGGGGAACTCTTTTAAGGAAAAGATTACAAAATCCTAAATACGAAGTTGCTGAGGCCCTGCCCAGGGCCTTGGAAGGGGCAGAACAAGTGAGGCAGCTGCAGTCCAGCTTTCTCAGCATCCCAGCCCCACCCTGGAGGTCCCTGCAAGGGCTTATGCCTCTCTTCCTACCTTGTTAACAGATTGTTACAGACCAGGATGGCTGAGCCGGGGGACGTCCTGGAGGAGGTGCTGTTGCAGCTGTCTCCAGCTCTTTACCCACCCGGACTGCGCCCCTGGGCCCAACCAAGAGTGAGGGCAGTCAGGCATTTGGGGACTGCAGCCACAGCCTGACCCTGCAGGCTGCTGTGGTAGGGAACTATTCCTGGAGAGAAAAGGAGGGCCTACCTGTCAGGCTCAGTGTAAGTGGGACTTGAGTCAGACAGCATTGGGGTTCAGCCCCTGCAAAGCTGTGTGACTTTGGGAAGTCCCTTTCCCCTTGGTATCTTCATGGTAAAATGGGAGTAGTAACAGTACCTACTGGACAGGGCATTTATGAGACTTAAATGAGACCAGGCATGAAGAGGGGCTGAGCCCATGGCTGTTAGAAACAAATTTCATTTCTGTGAAATCTCCCACTTTCCCGTTAAGTCCCTTACGTAGAAGATGGTCTCTTAGTTGCAGAGGTGAGATTTAAATGCAGGAATGTTTCGTGCCAACACCCTCAGCTCTGACCACCAGGGAATGCTGCCTCTTTAGGCCTGTCTCTCAGGGAGCTAAGTCTGTCCCACTGGTGGGTGCACGTGCCCAGGGCAGGGAGCTCAGGGGTGCTACTTAATCCAGGAGGCTGATTACCTTGCTGGATGTTATCATCTCTGCTCTCACCTCACCTAAGGCTGGAATGTTTTCCAATTCTGACATCCTCCAACCTGGGCCAGGAGAATTTGGGATAGGGAGAAGCCATGATCTTGGGCCTGGGAGCAGCAGTGTAGACTCTAAACATTTTAAAGTCTTTTTCCAAACAAAGAGAAGCTGCTTTGTCTCAGGGGTTGTATAAAATTTCCACTGTACTGAGGCACAAGAAAACTGAATTCTCAGTGGGGCATGGTGGCTCATGCCTATAATCCTAGCACTCTGGGAGGCCGAGGAAGGTGGAGTGCCTGAGCTCACAGGTTCCAGACCAGCCTGAGCCAGAGCAAGACCCTGTCTCTACTAAAAACAGAAAAACTAGCCGGGTCTTGTGGTGGGCTCCTGTAGTCCCAGCTACTCAGGAGATAGAGGCAAGAGGATCACTCGAACCCAGGAGTTTGAGGTTTCTGTGAGCTGTGATGCCACAGAACTCGACCCAGGGTGGCAACTGGGGTGTCACAGTGAGTCAAAAAAAAGAAAACTGAGTTCTCATCTCATCTCAGCTGCCCCTTTCTAGCCAGCAGGCCTTGCACCGGTCCCTTTTCCCTCTGATCCTCAGTTTCTTCACTTGTGACATGGGGATAAGAATACCCACAGCTGCAAGGACTATAATTTGGTGTGTATCTACAGTGCCGGTGAATGCCATGGGTTGTTAAAACACTTTCAGAGGTCTGGGGATGCCATGTGAAGGCAAGGAGTGCCAGCGGAAGTGGGGAATGCTGCCAGGGCAGGAGAGGGACCCCCAAGGTCTCTGTCCCAGAGACGGAGCACCTGGGACCAGGGCTGGGAACACCAGCTTCAGCACTCTCCCAGATTGGGAATGGTCAGAGTGAGGCCAGGTACCCTGGGGATGCTCAGAGAAGAGTGAGGAGCTGAGGTTTTCCCCCAACTCAGGCAGGTAACAGGGACAGGAGGAGGAAGTGGGGGCTTCTGGAAGGAGATAGGAGGCCAGCTGTGGTATGGTGCCACCACATGATCACCCGCAGGCCCCGTTCCACAACTTCATTTGTCTCTCATTGCAGACTTTCAAGGTAAGCATTTCTCCCCCATTTTCAAAATGGGGAAACTGAGGCTCTCTACACATGCTCCAGACTCTGGCTTTGTAACTGGGACTCTAACAGTCACTGCCTCTCTCTTTCCTTGTCTGACTGACCAGACTGCACATGAAGCAGTGACCCTCATCCTACAGATCAAGAAACAGAGAGGTCCTGTGCCCTGCCAGTCTCCCAAAAGCTCCGACTCCAAGCTGGCAGCTGTCTGGAAGAAATCACCAGGAGACCCAAGGTGAGAGCATAGCCCCCTGGAGTAAGGGAGTGAGCTCATCTTCTCAGGAGTGCTTCAAGTAGAGATATCTGACATCTCAGCTACTGCACCCCAATAGCTGAGAAGTAGGAAGAAGGTCTCTGGGGCATGGAGAGCGTGGCTCATAGTGGCCCCCAAAACTAGACAATTTTTTCCTGAAATTCCTTATTTTATCTTAAAAAGTTCGGACAAGTTTGCATCCTTCTCCCCTTTTTTTCAGACAGAGTCTCACTCTGTCACTGTTGGGGGAGCCTAACGCGGCCCTTACAGGAACCCTCTCTCCCCCTCCTAAGGCAAAGGACACAAAGGACCTAGTTAGCCCCACCCCTGAAATTAGCACCAAGGACCCTAACTCATCAAAGCCCTCTGGGCAAGCTACAGAATTTGCCCAACCCCATGGGCCCATATAAAAGGGGTCTCTAACTGCTGCACACACATCCAATAGGCGAGTCACTGTCTCCTTTCAATAAATCTGACCTAAACCTCCTCCAGGCAGGCTCACCGCTTGCACCTTTCAGTCACCCAGGCTGGAGTGCCTTGGCTTCAGCCTAGCTCACAGCAACCTCAAACTCCTGAGTTCAAGTTTATCTTCCTGCTTTATCTTCCCAAGTAGCTGAGACTACAGGCTGGTGCTACCATGCCCTGATAATTTTTCTGTTTTGAGTAGAGACAGGGTCTTGCTCTTGGTAAGGCAGGTCTCCAACTCCTGAGCTCAAGGGATCCTTCTGCCTTGGCCTCTGGCTAACATCCTTCTCTTTAATATGTGGGGATTTCCCCACACACACACACCTTTTTAAAAAAAAAGTTTTTTCTCTCAGTCGCAGTCCACCTGTGTGGACCTTCCAGGAAGATATTACATCCTGTGCCCCCACAGTGGCCCTCAGGCTCCTCCAGCCCCAGGCCCCTAGGTCTAGCTGGAGCAGGGTTGAGCTGAGAATTCGGCCTGTTACCACAGGCTGTGGCCAGCCCCACCTTTACTCTGGCCCTGCTGCTGCCTTAGCCCTCTTTTCCCTCTTGCTCGCAGATGTTTGTCCACGTACTCCTAATTGTCCTGCTAGGAGTGCTCTGGACACCTCATGCTTCCCTTTGTCCCCTGAGGGTCCTTGGTGCAGCAGGGACACTACACATCTTCACCCTGTCTGCTGGGCAGCCTGACCAGGGTTTCTGTGCCCAGTGAGAGGACACTGAGGCCCAGAGATGAGAAGTGCCTGTCCCAGGGAGCACAGTGAGGACAGTTGTTGGATGCTGCGGGGTGTGTCTGGGTAGTGGGGCTGCCTAGGCCTGGGGAGAGATCTGGGTACTGGCCAGGGAGGCAGGAGGAAGGAGGGAAGGCCACGGGGCGCCTGGGGGCTGCTGCCTGGCAGGTCCCCGTGCCCAGGCTAGGGAAGTTTCTTATTTCTCCTGCTCTGACTTCCCCCTTTGATTTATTATAGCTATGAAATGCTCTGCTCTCTTCTCTTTTCCTTGCTGTCCCCGGGGCTGGAGGAGCACAGGCCTCCCCAGGCACTGTGCCTAAGCCTTGCTGGCCTCCATCTCCCTCCAAGGACTGGGCCTGGGGAGCCAGAAGCAAGAGGTAAGTCAGGCAGGCAGGGTGGGGTGGGGAGGGGCCCAGGCCTCCCTAAGGCAAGCCTAGGCAGGACCCCAGGTGCCAGCCAAGCTCCTGTCAAGAGGGGCTGTGGCCGGCAGAGGGTGTGGCAGGTGTGGACTTGACAGCAGCCGAGTTCCTAGGGGCTTGGGTTGCCCCTCTCTGAGTCAACAGCCTCAGCGAGACTGAGGATCAGCCTTGTTAGGGTCTGAAGGCCTGGCGCAGAGTCCTCTGTTGCCCAATGTTAGGTCAGAGAAATGGCTCCTCTGTGACCCCTGACCCTGTATTCTGATTTATAGGCCTGGCCTGGGGATTGGGCTGAGCACCCAGAGGAAATCCCAAGGCCCAAGCCCTGGAAGACTCTGGGCTCCTCGAGGCTGGAGCTTCGCATCACCCTAGGGCCAGGCCCAGGCCAGTGCCTGTGTCCGGCTTCACGGCAGGCCCAGGGGCCGGAGCATTTCTCCCAGCCTCTGTGCGGTGCCTGTGGTAATGGGGCTGTTGGCGTTTTGCAATGGGCCGGGGCCGGGGAGGCGGCACACACATGCTTCCTGTGGTGACTGGGCGCTTCCTGTTTTCTCAGGCGCCAGCCTTGCTGCTGCCGATGTGGAAACAGGGGCAGCTGCAGCCCAGGAGGCTCCGGGCTGAGTGCCCCGACCCTGCCCAGAGGGACCTAAGTGGGCCCACCTCTCCCAGGCCCCAGCCCCAGGGGTGGGGGTAGTGAAGGCCTGAGATACTCCCCACACTAGGCCTCCATCCTTCTCTTCCCCAACAGCCTCTGCCAAGAAGAAGGTCCAGGCAGGGCCATTGCTCTGGCCAAGCAGGAGGTCCAGGGGCAGAGTTCTATGTTGGGAGTCAGGGCATGTGGTCCTGGTCTCGGCTTTGTCCTTCACTCACCTAGTTCTACTGGCCATCTCTGACCCCCTCCAGGCTTTGACCTTCTCTTTTGTGTAGTATGATGGCATCCATGATCTAAAATCCCTCGCCTATTTCTGCACCAGTTATCCTGGAGCTTTACATTTCAAGAGACTAAGCTTTGGGGATGTATTGAGTCTGGGCCCCTCGGAGGTGGATATTGGTGTGGACTTTGGCAGAGATGGGACTTAGAGAGCCTGGGAGTGATTGTAGGAAAGGGTGTGCCAGGAGGTGGCGCAGATTGGGCTTGGAGGTGGGAAGACTAGGCCCACAGTTGGCAGACAGGCTGTTATGTTGCATGGGACAGGAGGGCATTGGGAGACAGGCTGATCTGGGAGTACTTTAAAGTGGAGCAAGTTTTTAGGAAACTTTTTATCCCTGAAAACCACAGGAAAGGGCCTGACACCCCTCACATTCTTCTTCAGAAGGAAGACAGTGGTCCCCTGCAGTCTGGGGTCAGGGCTAGCCCTTTCCATTGTCAGGGAGGTGAGTGCCCACACGGTGTGCCACTGCCCACCTGCCAGCCTGCCTGGGTGCCACCCCTGGGGTGAGGCCTTAGGAATCCACACTGCCCTCTTCCCGAATCTGTTTTGCTTTTAAGCTGATATTGCAAGAAGGGGAGGGGAGATGACTTTGCTTCTTGTTGAGTTTGCTGACAGCATCTGACCTCTGGAGGAAGAACTTCTTTGCAGGAAGGCCAAGGCCCAAGCTCCCTAGGAAGTGACCAGTCCACTGACTAAGTTCAGCCACCCCCTTGGTCCAGGAGGTTCTGAGATGTCCATCCCAAAAGTGTCTCCCTTGAATTCCCTTGGCTTGCCCATCACTGCACAGGGACTAGTCTCAGCCAAAGAGACCTTGGGGATCCCAAGCGTGGAGGCCCAGCCTGAGGGGCCAACAGACCAGCCTGGCCCTCACCATCCTGTCCCTTGCCTTGGTGCCCTGGGCCAGGCTGAGTGCTGAGTTGGCAGCTCAGCAGCTGCTTCTGGCCACGGAGGCCCAGTTATAAATAAGCTCCATGTGGCCGAGTCATCAAGTTCTGTAGCTCCTCCAGGCCCAGCTGCATTACCTCAGTGACCACAGGTTGGGGCTGCCCAGAGCTGGGCCCACCAGAATCTTTCCACTCAGGCCAAAGGCTGGCCAGGCTGGGTATCTCCTGGGGTCCTCAAATCCAGGGTCTGAGCATCTGCAGCTCCTCAGACCTGATCCTCCCTGATTACGGGCCACAGAAGGACAGGCCCCATCCCGCCTGCATGGAGTCAGCAGCTATTTACAAACCGAAACCAGGAGAAGTGAAGTGACTGTGGCCAGAGTGGCTCTAGGCCCCGGCCCCCACTCCCACTCTATCCCCACAGCCCCATCCCCCATCCCCATGGGTTCCTCTTTCCTTCCCCACACAGCTCCCCGACCTTCCACTGCCGGGCCAGCTCACTCCAGATGACCTGCAAGGACCTTTTGTGAGCCCCAACTCCACACCTGCATGGGGCTCCCTTTCTCCTTTTTACCCCAGGACCCCATCCATCTGAGCTCCTTGGAGTGCCACCCCCACCCTGGCCCAGCCCACCTTGGCCTACACAAGGCACATTCCCACAGTTCTCAGTTCCCCTTCACGCTTGGAAAAGCTCCAACCAAGCCCAGTGGTCGCCACAGTACTGTTGGGCCCTGCCCGAGGGCGGCTTCTCTGGGCACCCTTGCCCTTCACAGCAGACACACAGTGGTCAAGGCGTCTGGGGTACTGTACCTGGGGCCGTCAGGGGGCATGTTTCTGGGCAGGAGGCCCTGGCCACCATTTTCAAGTTGTGTTTCAACCCTCTTGTCAGGATGGTGAGGGTCATAGGCCTTTCTGTGGTATAGACTTGAGCAGGGACAGGTGAATGCTGGGCTGGCACCTGACACTGCTTAGGAGCTGGCAGGCAGGGTGTTACCACAGCAGACTCTGGGGAGAGACGACTAACAGTCTGATCATTGTTACTGATAACAGGTGGTCGCCTTCACTTTGGCACAGAAGTTTACAATTTATATCAGTACATTTATTCTGTCCTCAGAAGAAGCCTATTCCATCACCTCCTTCACAGAGTGGAAACTGAGGCTGTGAGAGGAAGCCATGTGTCCAAAGCCACCTAAAAAGTTCTTGGAGTGAGGCTGGGCATGGTGGCTCATGACTATAATCCTAGCATTCTGGGAGGCCAGAGGCAGAAGGATCCAGGAATTTGAGACCAGCCTGAGAAAAAGCAAGATCCCCTCTCTACTCAAAATAGAAAAATTAGCTGGGCATTGTAGTAGGCACCTGTAGTCTCAGCTATTTGAGAAGCTAAGGCAGGAGGATTGCTTGAGCCCAGGAGTTTGAGGTTGCTGTGAGCTATGATGATGCTGTGGCACTCTAGCCTGGGTCACAGAATGAGTTTCTGTCTCAAAAAAAGTGATTGAACTGAGATTCTAGATTTTATCAGGAGAGTCTAAAACACAATGCCCTTCTTTCTTCATCTGACTCTCCCCCTACCTCTGTCTCATACCTCAGTCTCCCTCTTTGAGGATGGACATTTCCCAACACTGTGACCAGGACAGGAGCAGGGCTGGCTGGGACCTTACGTGGGATGCAGGCAGTGGACCACAGAAGAGACTATCAGGGCCCAGGGTCTCCTGCATTTTCCCCCTGCCCTGAAAGAGAAAGTATCTTCTGGTCCTGTTCCTTCCCTCTGGCCAAATCCCAGCTCAGGAGGAACCTGGACGAGCCCCACTCTGCTGTAGCTTCAGATTCCTCATCTGTGAAATTGTCATTCCACAAATAGAGAGCATCTACTTGGTGCCAGTCCTATGCTGTCTGTCATTCCACAAAGCTGTCTCTACAGCTAGGACATAGCCCTTGCCTTGCGGAACCCATAGTCCTTTGGGGAAGGAAGATGAGTTACATAAGCCTGACCAGGTGACTTACAAAATCCTGAGAACTCCAGAAGAGAAGCCAAGGCCGTGGGACTCAGAGAAGGGCCACAACTGCTGCCTGGGGTGGGGAGAGGCGTTACTTGGGATGGGCACTGAAGGATAGGAAAGACTTCACCAGCAAGAGCAGGGTGGATGGGCTGCCTGTGCTGAGTCACACTCCTGTGCCTTGGTTCCAGCAGTTCTGTTGACCTAGAGAGCCTTTCCATCCTCTGGGCATGGTGAACTCCTTCTCATCCGTCAGGGCCCATGGACACACTATAGCACAATCAGGCCTGTCTTGGCCTGGCAGCTCCTAGCCTCCCTCATCCTACCCAGAGCTAGAGCAGACGTGGAGGTCAGGCCTCTTTCCTCACAACACCCTCACCAGCCCCACCCAGGCAGGCATCTACTCCTGGGCTCCAGCCCCCGCCATCCCCTGCTCCGAAAAGCACCGTTTCCCTTTTCTGGGTGACCACATGCCATGCACAGGGAATTTCCATCATAGCCTGCGGAGCCTCTGATTCACCCAGACCCTCACGCAGTTAACTCCTTCCAGGCCCAGGCCTCTGGCTGCAGCACCCCGTCTCCCCCAGCCCAGGACCCTCTGAGCAACTCTGCACTGGCCTTGGGCCCCAGAGCCTGGAGGTTGAATTCAGCTCCTCACTGGCCCATTAGGGTCCACTCACCCCCTCACACGCAGACCTCCACCCCAAGGGCTCACAGTGCACACACCCAGGCAGCTTTGGGCTGAGACCAAACGTTTTGGAGTAGGACAAGCCTCAGTCCAAATCTTGCTTCTGGCTCTTACTGCCTGTGCGGGCTGGAGGAGGTGTTACGTATCCACTGTGAGCTACTTTTCTCTTGGGTGAAATGGGGCTAATTTTTGCCCTTGTTGAGAAGAGCTAGTGTGCTGGCCACTGGTGGTGGGAGCTTAGTAATGATTATTTTTCCTTCTCTTCACAGGGCTCCGCTCCTCCTATCACAGGGTCCCTTCTCCAGAGCCAGCTCCTTCTCCTGAGCTGACTTTCCCCTCCTGGGAGCTGCTTGCTGAGTCAGGAGGGTGAGAAAGACAGGCAGCCGAGGCCCCCAGGCAGGTGGGGGCTGGGAGGCAGCAGAGGAGGCTGGGTTGCTGCTGCCTCAGCTCCCTGCCCCCCTGCACTGCTGCTCTTCTGAGGTGTCTGGGGGAGGCCCGGGTGGGAGATCTGAGGCACTGAGGACATCTGAGCTCTCTGAGACCAGGGAGAGCCTTCCTCCCTTCGGTGGTAAATTCTATTAGTGTTCCCATTTTGCATATGAGGACACTGAGGCCCTCAGATGTGAGTGACTCGCCCTCACCCACACCATGAACAAGGGGCAGGGACAGGATTCTAATCAGCATCCCTAGATCTGCACTCCTAATCTCTGCCAGGGCTCAGTAATCATTTGTGGGGGTCCATAGAGGAGATAAACTCACTAATTGACCTCTACTGAGTAACAGGCAAAGGCTTATACAGACCATCTCCTTCAGTCCTAGAACATTGCTGGGAAGTGGGACTTGTCCATTCTATAGAATCAGAGCGTCTGAGCACGAGAGAAGGGAAGGAACTCATGGGGGGCACACAACCAATGTAGGGGAACAATCCAGGGAGCCTAGCGATTGGGGCATGGTGGAAGAGGCTTCACAGAGGAGGGGTCTCGGGTGGGAAAACTGCTCCTGTCCTTAGCGAGCGAGCAGGGGCTGTGTGTGGCGCTGCCCGTGGTAAGCAGAAGGAAGTCACTGTGGGTGGCGGTGGGTTTGAGGTACCGGAGGCCTAGTGATGTGGCCAGAAGGTGAGCTCCCCATCTGCAGGCCTGGTCAGCAGGGCCTGGGGTGGGTAGGTGGCTGAGATTCTGAGCTCAGAGGAGCTCCAGCTGCTCTTGGCCTTTGGGCCTAGGGTGCAGGGGGCCAGGGGCTGGGACAGTGTGGGAGGAGAGACTGAGGCAGGGCTGGGGAAAGAGGGAGACAAACTGGGAAGGAGGTAATCTGGGGAGGCAACCTGGAGTAGGCAGCTCTTGAAAGACAAGGCCTCAGGGTATAGAAGGGGGTGGACCTGTGAGCCGAGGCTGGGGAGATTTAGAAAGAGGTTCTGGGCATGTTGAGTAGTGAGTGTGCTCTGGCTGGAGGTGGAGGTGGGTGTGGGTGTGGGGGGTGGGTTGGAAAGGCTGGCCAGACCCTGGGTCAGAGTTTTGGGCTTCAGTGTGTCCCCAAGCTAGGGAGGATTTGCAGGTAGGTTAATACCCACTAGAGAACATGGATGTAGGGCCATTCGGAGCTGTAGTCATTGTCTCTACCCACCAGCCAGTCACCCTGGGGCATACCCTCACCTCCCTGCCCTCAGTTCCCCGCTGTTGAATGGCTCTTATAAGGCTGCCTCTTGGGATTATGTGAGTGTGGAGTGAGCTGATGCAGGTGGTTGGGAGGGGTTCCACCAGTGCCAGCACCTTTGCCTTTGCCTTGGTCATGGCCCACATACACTACACCAGCACCTGCTGCGGTCAGGACACAGGCAGGCCTGGGTTAAAGCTTCACCTGCACCTGGATGGCTGAGCCAAGCCTTGCAAGTCATGGGCCACTTCAACCTCAGTCTCCTGATCTGTAGAGAGGGGATGATAATGGCATCGACTGTAGGTTTGAGTAAGAGAGAATGCACCTGTGATAGTGCCTCATTTTACCTAGAGTCAAAGCCAAGTTCCATGCGCTGGTCTACCTGAGTCAGCCTAGTCTGACCTCACTTCTGCTGGCTCTGCTCCCACAGGCCTGCTCGTGGTCCCTGGTGCCTGCCCCTGCCTGGGACCTTGGCTTCCACGGGTACCCCTGGCTGGAACTCTTCTCCACATACCCGTCTGGCTCCCTCCGTCATTTACACCCAGGGCTTGCTCAGTGTGCCCTTCTGTATAGCCAACTCTCATTAATACTGGAAACTGCCCCTCAGCCTTCCACTCCCCACTGCAATCCCCCATACCCAGCCTCACATTCTCACTTCCTAGAGCGCACGTTACCTCCCAGCACACAGTGAAATTTGCTCATCTACTGTGATCATCATGGGTCTTGCCTTACTGAAAAGCAAGCCCCATAGGGGCAGGGATGGAGACCCCTGCCATTTGGGTGGCCTGGCACGCAGAGTCCCTGAGTAAAAATGGTTTGTGGACTATCCTGATGTACTAAAGAGCCAGCTCAGTGCTGTGACCAAAGCCTGAGGAGTTCTGAGGGGCCCAGGTGGCTCAGAAGGGGCCCAAGGAGCCTCTCCCAGTGTCTCAACCATGAGAGGAAGTTGCAAGACAGCCATTTCTATACATGGGCTCAGCTCTTTTTGGTCAGCTTTCCCAGCTCTTGGTCTAAGGCCTATGTTTTCTCACATGGCCTGTCACACCCTGTGGGGACCAGTTGTTAGGAAAGTAGGGGGGGGGTGCTATTTCCTCATTTTTGTGTTGTTTTGGGCTGAGGTTGAGGGGTATACCAGGTCAGGGGTCATGTTCCCCTCTTTGGACTCAGCTTTGAGGACACCTGCCAGGTTTCCTGTGGCCTGGCTACGTCGTGATTAGATTAGCGCCCAGTCTACCCCATGAGCCATCCAGCCCCATGGGGACAAAGGGCCTTCCCGTCACTCAGCAGGACCCAGACCTACAGGGTCTCCCACCTGTCCAGCAGGGCTGAGAATTATCACTGTCTTGTGCTACTGGGTCTTGTAGGGCTGCGGAGTGATGGGGAGTGCACATAGGTATGACTTTCCTTAGGGCACATCTTCTATCTATCCATCCATCATCTCTCTCTAAAATGCACTACCCTTTGACCGGGTAATTCAACTTCTGGGAATTTATCCTAGATACACCTGCATATGTGTAAATTAGCATGTTATTGACTGAGGATTATTATTATTTATTTCTTATTTATTTATTTATGTGAGACAGAGTCGAGACAGAGTCTTACTTTGTTGCCCTGGTAGAGTGCTGTGGCATCATAACCCACAGCAACCTCAAGACTCCTGGGCTCAAGCAATTCTCTTGCTTCAGCCTCCCGAGTAGCTAGGATTACAGGCGTCCATCACAACACCTGGCTATTTTTCATTTTTTTATAGGCAAGATCTCGCTCTTGCTCGGGTTGGTCTCTAACTCGTGAGCTCAGGCAATCCACCTGCCTCGGCCTCCCAGAGTGCTGGGATTACAGGTGTGAGGCACCACACTCAGCCCCTTCCTTTTTCTTTTCTTTTTTTTGAGACAGAGTCTCACTCTTTTGCCCTGGGTAGAGTGCAGTGGTGTTATATAGCTCACAGCATCCTCAAATTCTTGGGCTCAAGTGATCCTCTTGTTTCAGCCTCCCAAGTAGCTGGGACTGTAGGTGCTCACCAGAACACCTGGCTAATTTTTCTATTTTTTTTTTTTTTTTTTTGGCCAGGCCTGGGGTTGAACCTGCCACCTATGGCATATGGGGCCCGCGCCCTTCTCCTTTGAGCCACAGGTGCCACCCTAGTTTTTCTATTTTTTCAAAGTTTATTTATTTGTTTATCTATTTATTATATTTTTATTTTTTTATTTTTAGAGACAGAGTCTCACTTTGTCACCCTCAGTAGAGTGCCATGGCATCACAGCTCACACCAACCTCCAGCTCTTAGGCTTAGGTGATTCTCTTGCCTCAGCCTCCTGAGTAGCTGGGACTACAGGCACCTGCCACAACGCTCAGCTATTTTTTTGTTGCAGTTTGGCCAGGGTTGGGTTTGAACCTGCCACCCTTGGTATATGGGGCCAAGTGAGCACCCTGTCACTGAGCCACAGGCACCACCCTAGATTTTCTATTTTTAATAGAGATAGAGTCTCAGGCTGGTCTCCAACTCCTGAGCTCAAGCAATCCACCCACCCTGGCCTCCCAGAGTGCTAGGATTACAAGCATGAGCCACCGCACCCATCCAACTATTATTTGTAAAAGGAAAACGCTGGAAATCTGAATGTCCATCAAGAAGAGACTGGTTAAATACACTGTGACAATGGAATACTGTCCAGCAATGACAATGGACCACCACGACATGAAACATGACAAGAAAAAGAAGGAAGACTCAAAGGATATTTACACCATAGTTCTCCCTGTATAAAGATTAATCTGTTAAGATATCAACTAAACCATCCAAGATCAAGGCACCAGCAGAAAAAGCCCCTTACAATGTTAGGAGTACTTATCAATAAAAAGCAAGGAATTACTGAAAAACTTAGGACAGCGTTATTTCTAGAGGGAGGTATGGGACATTTGGAGGGTGCTTCTGGGGTGCTTCTGTTGCCTAGGTGAGAGTGTGGTGGCATCATGGTTTACAGCAATCTCAAACTTCTGGATTCAAGTGAACCTTCTGCCTCAGCCTCTTGAGTAGCTGGGACTACAGGCACCCACCACAGTGCCTGGCTAATTTTTCTTTTTTTAGTAGAGACAGTCTTACTGGCTCAGGCTGGTCTCAAACTCCTGAGCTCAAGTGAGCCTCCTTCTTCGGCCTCCCAGAGTGCTAGGATTATAGGTGTGAGCCAGTTATTTCTTGACCTGGATGGTGGTTACAGAGGTTTAGCTCTATAATTATTCCTTAAACTGTACATAAATTTTGTATGTATTCCTCTATATGAATGATGTTTCTCTTAATATAAAAATATCACAGTATATCCAAATGGTAGAATACTATTCAGTCATTATAAAGGCCAAAAAAGCTCTGTATGGATGGTTGTGGAATGGATTTAGGAATAAAAACCAAGGGGACCGGCAATGTATTTAATATGTTAATCTACTGTGTAAAATTTTAAAAAGGGCTCAGTGCCCATAGCCCAGTGGTTAGGGTGCCAGCCACATACATCTGGTCTGGAGGGTTCAAACCCAGCCCCGGCTTGCTAAACAACAATAACAATAATAACAACAACAACAAAAAAAATAGCTTACTTGGGAGGCTGAGGCAAGAGAACTGCTTAAGCCCAAGAGTCTGAGGTTGTTATGAGCTGCCATGCCACAGCACTCTACCAGGGGCAATATAGTGAGACTCTGTCTCAAAAAAAAAAAAGAATATATCTGCCCAGGAGCTTATGGCTGCTCACCCTATCTCTAGATAGACACACAAGAGTCAGACACACAAGGGCAGTTGTTTGCCCTTGTGTACCTTTTGAATTTTGTACTATGTGCATGTATTATATATTAAAAAATAAAATAATTAAACTTTTTTTTTCTTTTTCATTTCCTGGAGCTTGCAAGATTTTTGGTTTCAAACCAATTTCCTGCTGATGAGAATGAGACGGAGTCACATTCTGGCATCATGCACTTGGTGACCTCTGGCAAGTCAGGGACCCTCTCTGACCCCTGCTTACTCTGCTGCAGAAGGAGCTGGGAAGGTGCTGCTCCAAGGCTCTCTGTCCGCCAGCCCCCACCGCCCCAGTCTCCTTCCTCCTCCCCTGATCTCTCCTCTCTCTTGCCTGAGGTTCCTGCTGCCGCTTTCCCTCTCCTCCCTCCCTTGACCTTTCTACTTTGTTTCTGTCTCCCTCCCTCTCCTCTCCTCCCTCCCCTTCTTACCCTCTCCCTGCCTCAGCTTCTCAGTCTCTCTTCTTTCCTCCTTCAGCTGCCTTCCCTCCCCAGTAAGACCCACCCCTTCCCAGAGCCCCAGAAGCCAGGGTTCCTGCCCAGCTCTCCACCCACAAGCTATGGGACCCTGGGTCAGCCACTAGTCTCCTGGGCTTCAGTTTAACAGGTGGTTGTCTTGGTTACATGAGAAGCATCCAGCACAGCATCAAAAATATGATTTTTGTTTTTTCCCTTTTTAAGGAGCTATTAGCCCTGAGGTTGTGGATTACTAGACCCTTAATGCTCTTGGACTTTAGGTCCTACTATTCTCAAGAATATGAGTTACAGACTAGCCGCCTGTAACACAGTGGTTACGGTGCCAGCCACATGCACTGAGGCTGGTGGGTTCGAACCCGCCTGGGCTAGCCAACAACAATTGCAACAAAAAAATAGCTGGGCGTTGTAGCAGGCACCTATAGTCCCAGCTACTTGGGAGGCTGAGGCAAGAGAATCGCTTAAGCCCAAGAGTTTGAGGTTGCTGTGAGCTGCAATGCCACAGCACTCTACCAAGGGCATAATAGTGAGACTATCTCAAAAAAAAAAAAAAAAAGGGGGCAGCACCTGTGGCTCTAAGGAGTGGAACACTGGCCCCATATACCGGACGGAGGTGGTGGGTTCAAACCTGGCCCCAGCCAAAAACTGCAAAAATAAATAAATAAATAAATTAATTAATTAATTAAAAAAAAAAGAATATAAGTTATAGCAGGTCCCTGGGGAGGTGAGGGGAAGAGGCCTCTGGTGTTCTTTGGGAGAAGGAAGAGCAGGAAGAAGGATGGGGAGGATTTGTTAATGTGCGAATGGACACAGGATACTGGTACTGTCCAGAGGGTGAGAGGTATTCTGCCTATTCTGCCCATTTCCAGAAATTATTGGTCCTGGATCTCTTTTATGGTTTCCTGACCCAGAGCCCTTGGGCTTGGCCAGACTTGGGACAATGGAGTGTTTTTCTTCTCCTGGGGCCCCTTGAATCTTAGGCCTCAGGGATACAAAGCCTAACTGGTCTCCCGTCTACACCTGCAGAGGAAAGGGCCATACTTCCTGCTTGTAACCAGCCAAGTCTCCACAGTCACCCCTGTGTACAGCCCAGGCTCCTGGGCCTGGCTCTGCAGGCTCTTTGCCTTCCTGTACTGCTTTGCAAGGATGGTAACTCACTGCTGCCTGTTGTCTCCCTTTGCTCAGGCTGACTCCTCAGCCAGACATGCCCTTTCTCTTGCATGCTGTCCCCAAGCTACCTTACCCAGGACTCTGACCGAGCTAGTTGTTCCCCCAATGCACCTAGCACCTCTTGCACTCCCTCCACAAAGAACCATACTCTGTTTATATGTCTCTACAGACCTGTGAGCTGCTGGAGGCCCCAGGCATACATCATTCCTGTTTGTCCCCCAGCACATGGAAGACAATAAAAAGACAGTGATTAAATGACCGAGTAAATAGATAAGCAATAAACAAACCAAACCACGCCAATGATGAATAAACGAGTGAACACATGAGGCAGGACTTGGTTCTTGGAGAGTATTTAACACCCACGCCAGTCCAGTTAGCTGGAACTCAGTCAGCCTTCTTGTTGAGGAAGTGGGGAGCAAGGATGGATTGATGTCAAGCCAGCCCATTCATCCTCTCGGGGAAGGACCTTGGTTAGGTTGCTAGGGAGCCCTGAAGACTTATGACCTGGACCCTTTGGAGAGTCCCAAGTGCAGTTGCAAAATGTCAGTTAAAGGAAAACACTTGGAACTTAATTCATAAGTAATAATTAAAACAAGTTTTAACAATTGTATAATTTCCCATAAGAAGACAATTAGAGGAGAATTACAGATCCAAGATTTTTCACAAATGTGGTTAATATAAAGAAAAAGAGACAAAAACCAAAGGTCTATTTAGAAAACAGTTTATATATAGGTTTATATATACCTTTCAAAAATAATAAAAGAAAATATAATGTATACTTACTGCTTTATAAATGTTTGGCAAGGTATATTTGAGAAAATTTAAAATGTTGTAAACTTTATGGTACATTTTTGCGAAATTAAATAATGCTTTTACAAATGTACACAGTTAACTATGTATGAAATACTAACAAGCACAATTTTAATAAGTTTAATAAGTTTCTCTTTTGGTAGTCTTACTTAATAGGATTCTTAAATTGAGGTTATGTTTTCTTCTGTTATATATATTGTATTTTTCTTTACACTTGATATTACACTTGATAGAGAAATAATAAAATATTTTAAAATTAAAAAAAAAAGTCAGTTAAGATTTAAGTGAAACAGAACTAATTGTGGGCCCAGAGCTGTGAAGCCCTGGTCTTTGCTGCCAATGAAGAAACACTTGAGGACCTGAGAATCCACTGTCAAAAAGAAGCCAGGCTTGTCTTAATGGAGAGGGAACACAAAGCAAGGGGTTAGATTACATAGGGAAAGAAACTGACGATTAAGAAATTCTTTCCCAGCAGAGTGGAGTCTCCCTGCTCATAAGCAGCCAATGGATCCATGGGACAAAAAATACCTCTACTCATCCTTCCACCTTCCAGACTAGATCAGGAGCTCACTGAAAGTGGAGATGTTGTACATTACTTTTCTGTTTTCTCAGCACTGAGCTTAGAGTCTGGAGCTCAGTTAGTATTGGGAGGATGCATGGTGGATGGGTGGGTAGATGAATGGATGGATGGGTAGATGGTAAGTGGATGCGTAAGGGAATGGATGGACAAATAGATAGGTGGGTGAGTGGATGGATGGATAGGTGAATGGATGGATAGGTGGATGAAAGGATGGGTGGATAGATGGATGAGTGGATGAATGGATAGGTGGATGAAGGATGGGTGGATAGGTGAATGAGTGGATGGATGGATAGGTGGATGAAAGGATGGGTGGAGAGGTGGATGAGTGGATGGATGGATAGGTGGATGAAGGATGGGTGGATAGGTGAATGAGTGGATGGGTTGATAGGTGGATGAAAGGATGGGTGGAGAGGTGGATGAGTGGATGGATGGATAGGTGGATGAAAGGATGGGTGGAGAGGTGGATGAGTGGATGAAAGGATGGGTGGAGAGGTGGATGAAAGGATTTGTGGAGAGGTGGATGAAAGGATGGGTGGAGAGATGGATGAGTGGATGGGTGGATAAAAGGGTGGGTGGAGAGATGGATGAGTGGATGGATGGATAGGTGGATGAGTGGATGGGTGGATAGGTAGATGAAAGGATGGGTGGAGAGGTGGATGAAAGGATGCGTGGAGAGGTGGATGTGTGGATGGGTAGATGGGTGAACGGATAGATGAATGAATGGGTAGTGAATGAGTGGATGGATATATAGTGCATAAGCTCATGGAAATATGGACGGATGGATTGATAGCAAATGGACATGTAGATGGCTAGATGGACAAGTATCAATAGATAAACAGATGGGTGGGTAGATTAAGTGGCTGATAGACAAATAAATAGACAGTTAGATAAATGGAGATGAATATATGGCAGACTTGATGGAAGGACAGATGAATGCAAAAACAGATGAATGGATGATAAGACAACAAAGGATTGTAAACTAGGAAGACCAGATTGACATTCAGGTATTGGCAATAGGTGGAAAAACTGAGGAATTTGGGCTGGGAACAAAGCCCTAGGGATTTGGAAGCAGCTATGATACTCAGGAAGCTGAAGGGGCAGGTGTAAGAGCTCTGGACCC
This sequence comes from Loris lydekkerianus, assembly GCA_963574355.1. NCBI lineage: Eukaryota > Metazoa > Chordata > Mammalia > Primates > Lorisidae > Loris > Loris lydekkerianus. Next base: position 9,955 of record CAUYPK010071614.1, on the reverse strand, counting down.
TCCTGTGGTGGAAGGGAAGCCCACGTGAAGGGACTCAGAGAAAGGAAGAGAGCAGCTCTGTTGAAGACCCTACCTTGAGCCTGGCCCCAGCCGAGAACCAGCTGTGGGGGTACAGGACCACAGGGAGAGCCATGCCTGGCAGTCTACTGGGCAGAACTCTCAACCAGCAAGGCTAACTCCAGAAAATGGAGGCCCCAAGAGGCCACCCCTCCCAGATCTGAGCCCAAGGAGGTGACTGTGGCCCAGCCCCCAAAGCCACGCCACCCTTCTAAGTCCCAGCTTCCTCTGGGTAGGGGGCCTGGAACCCCATGGCTTCTCAGGGCAGCCCTTGGAGCACCACCTGCCCCAGCCAGGCCAGAGACTTCCGGTGTAGCGCAAGAGATTTATGCAAACGGGCTAGGGCGGTGATGTCACCCCAAGGGGACTATCTCCCAGCGGCAGGCCCTTCGATAAAATCAGGAACTTGCGCTGGCCCTGCAATGTCAAGGGAGGGGGCTCACCCAGGGCTCCTGTAGCTCAGGGGGCAGGCCTGAGCCCTGCGCCCGCCCCGCGACCGCCCAGCCCCCCGACGGGGCACCCCATCCTGAGGGGCTCTGCACTGGCCCCCACCGAGGCAGGGGACCTGACCGGCTCGGAACTCAGCTGGATGTTACAGGCGTGCAAAATGGAAGGGTTTCCCCTCGTCCCCCCTGTGAGTACTGGGACTCCTCTACTAGCCCAACTGGTGGCCCTTGGCCACCAGGCTGCCTGCCCATGATCCCACCAGGCCACCCACTGCTCTCCCAGCTCGCTATCAGTGGGAAGCCAGTGTTTCCTCCCTGGAGTTCCTGGCCTGAGACCTAGTAAGGGGCCATTGGCTTCCTCAGAGTGTGCCCTGGCGGGCTTCAGGCTGGGCCCACAGCAGGGCTGTGATCGGTCGGGCCTGAACAGTTATTTATAGATGGGGTTGGGGTGGCAGGCCAGAGCTCCAGGGTAGGGTGCTGGGCTGAGGATGGTGAAGGTGTAGCAGAGAGGTAGAAGAGAGGAAGATGGGGGTCTGTCTTGGGGGAGGAGTTGAGGGCAGGAGGCATTGGGCAGAGGTCTCAGCCCATGACCTGGGGGCTCCTGGGGACTTAAGCTGATGGAACTCTGAGTCTTCAGTACCCAGTCTGAAACCTGGCACAGATGACATAGTTGTTGACCAAAAAGTTCTAGGTCCCCAGGACACCAGGGCTGGGGCTGGGCAGGGGCCGGGAGCTAAGACATTGCAATCAGGGTTGTCAACAGAGCTGGGGTTCAGGGAGAGGCAGGGCAGGGGACAGTGCTGGAACTGAGATTGTGGGGTGGGGTAGGACCTGGGCTGAGCATGGAACTGGAGTTGGGGTGGGGACTGAGGCTGAGACAAGGACAGGGAGCCCCAGGGGATCCAGGGAAGAGCAGGTCAACAGGCTGGGGCAGATGGCAACTGCTCCCCACTTTCAGTGACAGTTGCAGACTTAGGCAGGTGTCAGACCAGGGTCCCTCTGAGAGGACCTTTCTCGCTTTTCCCACTCTATGCCCTCTCAGTGGTGAGGGCTTGGGGGTGCGGGGATGGACTCGGCAGGGCCTGTCCACCTGACTCAGCTTTCCCAGACTAGAGGCAGCTTTCCCAGACTAGAGGCAGCTCCCTTCCCCAGCTCAGACTTAGAGCTTTGGAGACCCCCAGGGTTGACATCACAGGGCCTGACTCTAGGCTGCCTGGAAACCCAGAGAGGCAGGCTCAGTCTGTGCTCCTGGCGTCCTGCTCAGCCAGATGCGGACAGGACCAGCCAACTGGCCCCCTTCCCCCACCTGGGACAGCACAGGCAGAGATGATAGAGGTTCAGCCAATTCTGCCTCAAGATACCCACCAGCCCCGACAGGGGCTTGGCTGAACTGTCTCTGACCCTTCACCTCCCAATCTCTGAACTTCGGATGGAGCTGAACAGGAGGTAGATGTTCTTGGGCTTCTGCCCTAGACACTTCAGCCCCTGTCTTCAGCCCCTGTCCTCTCAGCCCTCACTGAGAGAGGGCCTACTCTCAGTGTCTCCAGGGAGGGCGGGCTCCCAAGGCAGCCCCGGTCCCCAAGCCAAGCCCCGAGGGCCAGAGTCACTGTTGTGCAATCCTTGGGCACTCACTGTGGGGGTGGGGAGAGAGGCCTGGTGACTGTTGGAAAGGCTCTGGGTGTGCTTGTCCCTGTGCCTGTGCTAGTAAGGGGGAGGGGGAGGAGGCCAAGGAGGCGGAGGACCGTGAGGAGGAGGAGGGGGAGGGAAGATAGAGGACAGAGGCGAGTAAGGAGGGGGAGTGAGAGGGGTCTTCATCTTCCATCCCTTGGCCCTCCCAAGCCTTCCCAGGAGACCTCTGTATAAACATCAGTGTGGACAGTCATTGTGGTGGCCCTGCACCTGCCTGGGGCTGTGGGAGAGTGGAGGGCTGGGGACTTTGGCAGGAGGACGAATGTGTGCTGTGCAGGTGAGTGTGCAAATGGACTGTGAGCGGCTCTGTGGGAGGCCATGGCGTGAGCTCGTGTATCAGAACTAGAATGTAGTGTGCGACTATGCCTGTGCCCAGGGGGGTGAGTGTGCAATGGTGTGTGTGCATATTTGTGTGACTGTGCACCTGTGTGGGTGGGTAGGGGTGGCTGTGAGAGTCCACACATGGGATTGTGGGCGTAAGTGTGTCAAGGGGACACATATGGACATGTGAGGACTGTAGGTGCATCAGTGTGACCCGGGGAAGGTGGGGACCTCGCACACCGGTGTGAGTGTAAGTGTAGGAGTAGCTGAGCAGGGGGAGGCCTGGTCTTCTTCTGACCTCTGACCCCTGCCAAGGTCTCTGTCAGCCCCTTTCAGTTCTCTTGGGTCCCCTGCCCACCTTCAGTCTCAGGTCCAAGCAGCAAGCAGAGGGCTACAGGGCTGACATGGCCCACTCAGCTAGGGGTGGTGGCGGTGAACCCAACACACTGGGGGCTGCATATACTCGCCAGGTCCCACACCACAGTCCAGGCCCTGACCCCTTCTCTCTCAGCAGCCATCAGAAGACCTGGCTCCCTATGACACGGACCTGTACCAACGCCAGACACACGAATATTACCCCTATCTCAGCAGCGATGGGGAGAGCCACAGTGGTGAGTACAATGCACCCCGTCTTCCTAGCCCTGGCCTGGGCTCCTGAGCAGCTTCTGGGGTCTGGAGAGATAAAAAGAAGAAATGGCTCCCAGGGCTGCTATGGAATTCTGAGAATCGGAGTTAGCTCTTGTAGGAAATGAACAACCGCACCCCCACATCCCTACACCGCCACACCCCAGCCTCCATTATTGAGCATCTGCAGTGTCAAGGTGCAGTGCTACTTTCTTCCACATTTACCTTCTGGCTCAATCCTTGTGGTCTTTTTATACGTGAGGAAACAGGCTTAGGGAGCTAAGTGACACGCACAGTGGAAAGCTGACCAATGGAACCCAGTTATGTCTGCTCTGGGTCCAGTGCTTTTTTCCCTGCTCCCCTTCCAACTCCTCCTTTCTTCCTCTCTGGTCATGTCACCCCGTTTGTCCCAAACTGGCGCATCTCAACTCCCTGCTCTGTGAGGTTAGCAGCATTTCTCCACCGTGGCACTGCTGACATTTTGGCCAGAGCATTCCACATTGGAGGGCCCTGTCTGTGCACCGCAGAGGCCTTAGCAGCACCCTTGGCTTCTTCCCACCAGATGCTGGTAGTGTCGCCAATCTTGAAAACCAAAAATGTCTCCACACACTGCCAGATTCACCTGGGAGACAAATCACCCCTATTCGAGAACTGCCAGGCCAAGGGAAAGCCTCTGAAGAGTCCCTGTCCAGCAGAGGCCAACGACCTCAGGTTGCTGGGGTGGCGGCTAAGGAAGAGACCTGGGCCAGGGGATCCTTCTGTCTGGGTCTAACTGTCAGGGGACAGGAGGCATCAGGTGCTTGGGACTTGGGCAGGAGGAGTGAGAGGTAACCCAAAGTGGTTTGTGAATTATTGATGCGGACAGCCCTGAACCCAAGGTGAGGTGGCCCAATCAATGGGCGAGTCTTGAGGGGGGCCTTCTCTCTGAAACTCAGCCAGGCCAGACATAGGGGCACCTGCAGCCCCATAGTGCAGTGATAGGCTAGGCAACGCAGCTGAGGAAGGTGTCACACACCTTGTGAAGGTCATACGTTGTGGCCAGTCACAACTGTAGCTCCACTCTGCAGATGCACATGTGGCAGTCTCAGGCTGATGGGCACACTCAGGGCTGTCACAGGTGGCAGGTCCATATTTATGGCTCTTCCACCTGGATGCCAAACCTGGGGAGAGGCTTCATCTGGATCTCATACCTGGCAACCTGGCAGCCTCATCCTGAGAGTAGGTGGTGGATATGTCTCAAGGCCACACCTGGGAACACACAGGCATCTTTCAGAACCCTGGGGCTAGAAAGGCTTTAAAATGTCCTTTCAGGCCAGGTTCAGAGGCTCTTGCCTGTAATCCTAGTACACTGGGAGGCCAGAGCCAGGAGGATCACTTGAGCTCAGGAATTTGAGAACAGCCTGAGCAAGAGCAAGAACCTATCTCTACTATAATTAGAAAAAACTAGCTAACGTGTTGTGGCGGGTGCCTGTAGGCCCAGCTCCTTGGGAGGCTGAGGCAAGATTGCTTGAACCCAGGAGTTTGAGATTGCTGTGAGCTAGGCTAAGACCATGGCACTCTATGTGCCAGACAGTGAGATTCTGTCTCAAAAAAAAAAAAAAAAAGAATAGGGTGGCACCTATGGCTCAATGGGTAGGGCGCTGGCCACATATACTGAGGGTGGTGGATTCAAACCTGGCCCCAGCCAAACTGCAACAAAAAATAGCAGGGCGTCATGGTAGACGCCTGTAGTCCCAGCTACTGGGAGGCTGAGGCAAGGGAATCACCTAAGCCCAAGAGCTGGAGGTTGCTGTGAGCTGTGATGCCATGGCACTCTGCCAAGGGCAACAAAGTGAGACTCTGTCTCTAAAAAAAAAAAAATAATAATGAATATATATAAATATATGTATATATATCCTTGGTATTCTTTCAAAGTTATTCCTAATTATATAAGAAATACAACCTTGGGGTTGGGTGCAGTGGCTCACACCTATAATCCTGGCACTCTGGGAGGCCGAGGCAGGTGGATTGCCTGAGCTCACAGGTTCGAGACCAGCTTAAGCCAGAGCAAGACCCTGTCTCTAAAAAAAAGTACCCGGGTGTTGTGGTGGGCGCCTGTAGTCCCAGCTACTTGGGAGGCTGAGGCAAAAGAATCGCTTAAGCCCAGGAGTTTGAGGTTGCTGTGAGCTATGACACCACAGCACTCTACTGAGGGTAACAAAGTGAGACTCTGTCTCAAAAGAAAAGAAAAAGAGAAGAAATACAGCCTCTTTGTGGGAAACCCAGGCAACATAGAAATCTCTGTTATCCAACAGGCAGAGGCCCAGCTGTCCCAGCCAGGATCAAAAGCAGGGTCTTGGTGACCCTGACCACATACCCACCCTTCTACCAAGCAGTTTCAGGGCCTGACATGGTCCCTCTGGGCCTGAGGGCTGGCGCCCCCTGGTGGCCCAGATCCCAGAAAACAGCAAGGCAGGACCCCTCCCTCCGTCAGGGATGCTTTTTTCCTTGGCTCAATCCGCGCCAGTCCGCTGGGTTTTGGGTGCATTTCCTTTAGGTCTTGCAGCCTCACTTTTCCTTCCTGTAATACAAGGCACTCTATCTGAGCCTGGGGCTGCAGCTGAGGACATGGGCCCTTGAGAGGAAGCTGGGATGGTCCTGGCTCAGGGCCCAGGTAGGATCCTTATATCTGGGTGGGGGAGAGCTCTAGGAATGACTCCTGCAGGATGCCTGGGTGCCCTGTTTTGATGACGGTGTTCTCAGTTTTGCCCCGCTGAGTCATTGCCAATCTGGGCATTGGTGTCCCTTTCTAAAACCTGTTGGACGGTATTGTCTGAAGACTCAAGAATAGAGACACCCCCTCATCCTTCCACCAATTTCTGGATGTTGTCCCTGTCCACCTTTTAAGGTAGTGAAGCTTAGCAAAAAGGACTTGGGGCTGGACCCTGGTTCAGCCTTGGCTCCCTCACTCACCAGCCGTGAAACCTCCCAGAGCCCCTGTTTCCTCATCCATAAAACAAGACAATGAAAATATTTCCCTCCTAGGGCTGTGATGATTCAGTGAGGCGAGGTGATATTCTGGGAGCAAACCCTGTGGACTCTCGGTACATGTTGTGGTAGCCTCATGGGTTCCCCAAGGCAAGTGAGATGAAGCAGCTGGTGTGTGTGCGGAACCACACAGTGTGACACATCAGCTGGGTCATTTTCTACCACTCAAGTAACAACCAATCCCCCCCCCCTTCAACCCATCCTACCAACCCCTTGCCATCCTACCCACTCACCCACTCGTCCCCTTACTTGTCCTTCCAGGGCATAGTCTCTGAGTATACACCATGTACCAAACACTGTCAGAGGCTCTGGTGATGAGGAACCCAGACAAGGCTGCTGCTTTCATGGAGCTTACCTTCTAGCGAGGGGAGAGAGATAGAAAACAATCAAGCAATCAGACCTGTAATCATAAGCCCTATAACAAGCAAGGCTGACATAGCGCACAGTGTCTGCGTGGGGGCTGCATTAACTCGAGTGGTCCAGGAAGGCCTCTAAGGAGGTGGCAGTCAAGTTGCAATCTGAGCCAAGAGAAGAACTGCACAGGCAAGGCAGGCAGGGGAAGGTGTTCTAGGTAAAGGGAATGTCAAGTGCAAAAGCAGGAAGGACCTGATAGAAGACCAGCGAGGCTGGTGAGCACTGGAGCAGGGGGGCAAATGAAGCCATGGGGATCAGCCATAGTGGGAGTTTGGCGTTTATCATAGCTACAGTGGGAAGCCATTGGAGGAATTTCAGAGGGGAACTAATATGATCCAAATTACCGTGTGTGCGTGCATGTGTGCGTGCGAGCATGCGGTTGTGTGTATTGAAAATGTAAATATAGGCTTGGCACTCGTAGCACAGGGGTTATGGCTCCAGCCACATACACCAAGGCTGGGAGGTTCAAACCTGGCCCAGACCAGCTAAACAGCAACGGCAACTGCAACAAAAAAATAGCCGGGTGTTATGTGTGTGTGGGGTGCCCGTAGTGCCAGCTACTTGGGAGGCTGAGGCAAGAGAATCACTTTAGCCCAAGAGTTTGAGGTTGCTGTGAGCTGAGATGCCACGGCACTCGACTGAGGGCAACATAGTGAGACTGTCTCACTAAAAAAAAAAAGAAAAAGAAAAGAAAATGTAAATATATTTTAAATCTTTAATGTTTAATTATGAAAATAACAAATACTCATTGCAAAAGCAAAAAATACAACATCGTGTTAAATAACCCAGTCTGCTCTTCCCAGACTCACCCCTCACTGACAGCACCTGAGTCCAGCCTTGCAGACATTTTACCCTACACGTGTAACCCTGAATGTTCGTAAATACAAATACACACATCCTCATCATTCGGAAACATGCTGCTCTTCTGATTTGCTATTTTTTACTTAAATTTGTCATAGACATTTCTCTATGACATACACAGCATATCACAGACAAATACAAGCTATTTTCCCAGCGGTAGGTATATGTACAAATGAAGATACAGAGCAGAGACTTAGAGCAAAACAACAACAACAACAAAAAACCCAACATTTATTGAGTGACTTTTATGTGTTAGGAAGGAACAAATCAGCTTGATTTTTCAGCTTGAGATATTCTCCATTCATTTGTGCTAGGAACAATGAGAATTTGACTCTAGCCGTTCCTGACATATGCACACGTACGGGTCACATTTCTCTACGTGTCCCCAAGCCATTACCGTACATGGCAACTATGCTGAATAGGTATTTGAATTTTTCAATATGACCAAGTGACTATTACTCACAGCTGAGCCACATGGCTTGGTTTGGGGACATGTATCTACCAAGGAGATAAAGAGTCCCATTCCTGGAACGGAGCCGGTGGCACTCTATTGCTACCTGGTGTGACCAGGGGCAGATATTCAACCCCTTCTATGCCTCAACTTCATAACAATACCCACTTCACAGGATAGTGGTATGAGTGAGCTGCTACCTGTGACATGGTTACAGCAGTGCCTGGCAAATAGGGAATGTGACATGCAGATTTGTTGTCATTATGGTCTCCCAACAAAGCACGTGGGAGGCAAGGTTTTTGTTGTTGTTTGTGTTTTACCTTGTGTCTTTATTTCACACTCTCACTTGATTAATTGTACTTTATGTACAGAATCTAGATGGAAAGGCATTTTCTTTCTCTTTAGAAATTTGAAAGCATTTCTCTACTGCCTTGTAGCTACTAGCTTTTTTTCTTAGGAAGTCCGATGCCATTTCATGTTCTCTTTTTTGTAGATAACCTGGTTTTCATATTCGTTTGCTTATTTTCCTGTGTTTTGTTTTAATTCTCTGGAAGTTTGTAGTGTCTTCTTCTGATACCTAAGAGTGCTACTGAATAAGCTTTTTAAAAGGTCACTGTCCCCTGGGTGGAGAATAGACAGTAAGGAGGTGAGGGCAGGAGCTGGGAGAAAGAATACTTAGGAAACCATGGAATAATCCAGGCAAGAGGTGGTGGCGGCTTAGACAAGCATGGTGGCAGTAAAGGTAGAAAGCAATGGACAGGCTCAAGATAGATTTTGAAAGTTGGGATCATAGAATTTGCTGTTTTTAGAATTCTTTTAAATTGTGGTAACACTTAACAAAACTTACCATTTAAGCCATTTTTAGGTGCACAGATCAGTGATATTAAACACATTCACAGTACTGTGCAACTGTCACCATGATCCATCTCCAGAACTCGTTTCATGCTGCAAAACTGAAACTCTGTTGGCTCGGCGCCCATAGCATAGTGGTTCCAGCGACAGCCACATACACCAAGGCTAGCGGGTTCAAACCCAGCCCAGGCCAGCTAAACAAAAATGACAACTGCAACAAAAAAAAGTCAGGCCTTGTAGCGGGAGCCTGTAGTCCTAGCCACTTGCGAGGCAGAGGCAAGAGAATCGCTTAAGCTCGAGAATTGGAGGTTGCTGTGAGCTGTGATGATACAGCACTCTATTGAAGGCGATAAAGTGAGACTCTGTTTCTATGAAAAAAAAAAAAAAATCAAAGAGAACATGTACTTTAATGATATAAGTAGAAAGGTAAGTAATTTAATCTTTTCCTGTCTCAGATCTTACAGGATGAAAATGAAGGATAAATGCCTCATACTTTTGCTTATATCTGCTATAAGTCACAAGTGGTATTGGCTGCTGCAGTCATGTCACTTTTTTTTTTAATTAAATCATAGCTGTGTACATTGATATGATCACGGGGCATCACACACTAGCTTCACAGACCGTTTGACACATTTTCATCACACTGGTTAACATAGCCTTCCTGGCATTTTCTTAGTTACCGTGCTAAGACATTTACATTCCACATTCATCAAGTTTCACATATACCCTTGTAAGATGCACCGCAGGTGTAATCCCACCAATTCCCCTCCCTCTACCCACCTCCCCCCTTCCTTCCCTCCCTTTCCTCCCTTTCCCCCATTCCCCTATTCTTGGGTTGTAACTGGGTTATAGCTTTCATGTGAAAGCCCTAAATTAGTTTCATAGTAGGGCTGAGTACATTGGGTACTTTTTCCTTCATTCTTGAGATACTTTACTAAGAAGAATATGTTCCAGCTCCATCCATATAAACATGAAAGAGGTAAAGTCTCCATCTTTCTTTAAGGCTGCATAATATTCCATGGTGTACATATACCACAATTTATTAATCCACTAGTGGATTGATGGGCACGTGAGCTTTTTTCATAACTTAGCAATTATGAATTGGGCTGCAATAAACATTCTGGTACAAATATCTTTGTTATGATGTGATTTTTGGTCTTCTGGGTATATGTCCACTAGATAAATTATGGGATTGAATGGCAGATCTATTTTT
>CAUYPK010071613.1:0-20424 GCA_963574355.1 Loris lydekkerianus | reverse complement strand
TCAATAAGATCCTAACAAACAGAATCCAACAACATATCAAAAAAATTATACACCATGACCAAGTCGGATTTATCCCAGGGTCTCAAGGCTGGTTCAATATACGTAAATCTATAAATGTAATTCAACACATAAACAAACTTAAAAATAAGGGCCATATGATTCTTCCAATTGATGCAGAAAAACTTTTGATAATATCCAACATCCCTTCAAGATCAGAACACTTAAGAAAATTGGTATAGAAGGGACATTTCTTATACTGATAGAGGCCATCTACAGTAAACCCACAGCCAATATCGTATTGAATGGAGTTGAATTGAAATCTTTTCCACTCAGATCAGGAACAGACAAGGCTGCCCATTGTCTCCACTGCTCTTTTACATTGTAATGGAAGTTTTAGCCAATTCAATTAGGGAAGAAAAGGTGATCAAGGGTATCCATATAGGGTCAGAAGAGATCAAATTTTCACTCTTTGCAGAAGATATGATTGTATATCTGGATTATATACACCAGGGATTCTACTACAAAAGTCTTAAAAGTGATCAAGGAATACAGCAGTGTCTCAGGTTACAAAATCAACATCCATAAATCAGTAGCCTATATATATACCAACAATAGTCAAGCTGAAAAAGCAGTCAAGGACTCTATTCCATTCACAGTAACGCCAAAGAAGATGAAATATTTGGGAGTTCATCTAACAAAGGATTCGAAAGATCTCTATAAAAAGAACTATGAAACTCTAAGAAAAGAAATAGCTGAAAATGTTAACAAATGGAAAAACATACCATGCTCCTGGCTGAGAAGAATCAACATTGTTAAAGTGTCCATACTACCCAAAGCAATATACAATTTTAATGCAATCCCTATTAAAGCTCCACTGTCATACTTTAAAGATCTCGAAAAAATAATACTTCATTTTATATGGAATCAGAAAAAACCTCGAATAGCCAAAACATTACTCAGAAATAAAAACAAAGCAAGAGGAATCACGATACTAGACCTCAGAATATACTATAAGTTGGTAGTGATCAAAACAGCATGGTACTGGCACAAAAACAGAGAAGTAGATATATGGAACACAATAGAGAACCAAGAGATGAATCCAGCTACTTACCGTTATTTGTTCTTTGACAAGCTAATTAAAAACACTCAGTGGGGAAATGATTCCCTATTTAACAAATGGTGCTGGGTGAACTGGCTGGCAAACTGTAGAAGACTGAAACTGGACCCACACCTTTCACCATTAACTAAGATAGACTCTCACTAGATTAAAGATTTAAACTTAAGACATGAAACTATAAAAAACTAGAAAAAAGTGCAGGGAAAACTCTTGAAGAAATCAGCCTGGGCGAATATTTTATGAGGAGCACTCCCCAAGCAACTGAAGCAGCATCAAATATTCGCTACTGGGACCTGATCAACTGAAAAGCTTCTGCACAGCCAAGAACACAGTAAGTAAAGCAAGCAGACAGGCTTCAGAATGGGAAAAGATATTTGCAGGTTATGTCTCCAACAAAGGTTTAATAACCAGAATCCACAGAGAACTTAAACATATTAGCAAAAGCTTCTGCACAGCCAAGAACACAGTAAGTAAAGCAAGCAGACAGCCTTCAGCATGGGAGAAGATATTTGCAGGTTATGTCTCCAACAAAGGTTTAATAACCAGAATCTACAGAGAACTCAAACGTATTAGCAAGAAAAGAACAAGTGATCCCAGCTCAGGCTGGGCAAGGGATTTGAAGAGAAACTTCTCTGAAGAAGACAGGTGCACGGCCTATAGACCTATGAAAAAATGCTCATCATCCTTAATCATCACAGAAATGCAAATCAAAACTACTTTGAGATAGCATCTAACTCCAGTAAGATTAGCCCGTATCACAAAATCCCAAGACCAGAGCTATTGGCATGGATGCGGAGAAAAGGGAACACTTCTACACTGCTAGTGGGAATGCAAACTAACACGTTCCTTTTGGAAAGACGTTTGGAGAACACTTAGACATAAAAAAAAAAAGACCTGCCATTTGATCTTACATTTCCTCTACTAGGTATATATCCAGAAGACCAAAAATCACATTATAGCAAAGATATTTGTACCAGAATGTTTATTTTAGCCCAATTCATATTTTCCAAGTCATGAAAAAAGCCCAAGTGACCATCGACCCATGAATGGATTAACAAATTTTGGTATATGTACACCATGGAATATTATGCAGCTTTAAAGAAAGATGAAGACTTTACCTCTTTCATGTTTACATAAATGGAGCTGGAATATATTTTTCTTAGCAAAGAATCTCAAGAATGAAAGAAAAAGTATCCAATGTACTCAGTCCTACTATGAAAGTAATTATAACCCAACTATAACCTAAGAATATGGGGAAAGGGAGAGAAGGGGAGGGAGGAGGATGGAAAAATAAAAAAAAATTAAAAAATTAGGATGGCAAATGTCATGTCAGAATATTCAAAATGTCATACACAAGGAGAATGAAGACACAAATAATAGCAGGAATTGAGAAATGATGTCCAGGTCTTAACCTCATCAGTAAGTAATGGGTGTTCTCAGGAACTAAGAAGGATGTTATAGATAGAGGTATAGCCAGTCTCAATGAAGCCAGATTTTCTCTAGACCAGTGAAGGTATGGTCATTTGAATAGCAGTAGGATGTATGAAGTACACTTGCACTCTGTGTTGAAGTATTTAAGATATAAAAACATATGGAAGTTCCATTTCAAAGTGTTGTCAGGTTAATTGGATTCACAGGTGAAGGAAAATTTTTATGATGAGGTATGAAGAGTATTCCATGGAATGTTTGAATATGTAGGAGATTGTGGTGGTTAGCACACATTATAATAGAGAGATAGGAGGTCAGTTAGCTAAGGGAAGAGAAAGAAGTTAGAACAGGACATGGGAACTAGAGAGAAATATAGAGATGAGCTTGCAACAAAGGACAGATAACTACAGACCCTCATCCTGAATACTGATTAAGGCTAAGGGAGCACAAGCTGTGATAAGTTTGCACAATCATAATATTTTCCTGAAGTATGAGTACTTAGGAGGCCCCTGATATATAGCACAATGTCTGGCACATAGTTAATTTCTTTATATTGAATGAAAGATCTATGGAACAGAAAGGATGACTTGGAGGTTATTAAATTATGTATGGCAAATCAAACAATAGGTACAGATATAATTACTAATGGAGGTCTTGGTTAGAATGGGAAACTAAAGCCTAGTAGAAAAGGTAAGTAAGGACAAATGAGCATTTCTTAGGAGTCAGACACCAGTGTGCATGTTGAAATAGAATGGAGTGGAACAAACATGCCCTAAGTAAGGGTATTCAAATGTTTGTTTTTATTTACAATGATTAATATTTAAAAATGAAAAAAAGATAGACATAATGAAGAAAATTAATTTACATAATTACATTTAAGTCATTCTGTGCCCTTTGCTTTAAAATTCCCATGTCATATCTGAGTACAGTGGTTTGAACCCAGAATATCTGTACCACCTGGGGACTGGTTAGAAATGCCAATTCCTTTTTATTTTATTTTATTATTATTTTTTTTGAAATAGAGTCTCACTATGTTGCCCTGGGTAGAGTGCCATGGCGTCACAGTCACAGCAACTTCATCCTCTTGGTTTTAAGTGATTCTCTTACCTCGGCCTCCCGTGTAGCTGGGACTACACACACACACCACAATGCCTGGCTATTTTCTTGTTGCAGTTGTCTTTGTTTAGCTGGCCTGGGCTGGACTCCAATCTGCCAGCTTCAGTGCATGTGGCTGGTGCCATAACCACTTTGCTACAGGTGCTGTGCCAGAAATGCCAGTTCTTGAAACTGGTCTCAGACCCACTGAATCAGAACCTAGGGTTGTGCCCCAGCCTTTCTGATACTAAATATATTATCAGAATATTGCTCTATATCTTGTCTCACAAGAAATCATAGGTGTGTAAGTTAGATCATGGTCCACTCCACGTGGAAAGTATTTGGGTTTACTCTAGGCTATTTTACCCTCATCCTTACTCTGCACAGGAAAATACACCATTTTCTGGCATATGATTATTGTACTGAAAGGACCAAGCTAACTCCATTTTGTCTCACAGCCTTCACTGACCCCACAGCCTTCAATTTGCAGCTGCATACCAAAGGTGATAGGCAACCTGCTTTCTCCCCCACCCCCAGCTCCAGTATGTCTGTCCTGAGTGATAATGGCACCCATCCTCAGCCCCAGTAGTAGTAAATCCTTCCCCAGGCTAATCGGCCCAGATCAAACATTCTCCAGTTCCCTAAGCCCCTACCTCCTTTCCCTTTTTCCTTTCTGTATCCTTAAAACAGCTCTTCCCTCTGCCGTCGGGGCATCTCTGCTCTCCTGCTGCATTAGGAACGGAGAAGCCCACGCCCAAGCTTGTGAATAAACTATCTCTTGCTTTTGCACTGGACTTGGTCTTCCGGTGATTTATGAGGGGTACCCTGCGACCTGAACACAACAGTACTTTTAAAAATATTTACATGATGCAAAGCTGACTCTTACATACGAGCCATCCCATATTATTTTTGAGTTTGGAAAGTTTCTTTATTTTTTGAACTAATATACTAAGGAACTCTCATATTTACACACTTCAAAGTGTATCCTTGAAAAGGTTATTTAATTTTTCAGACTCACTCAGGATGCCATAATAAATCAGAAGAGGCACATCTAATCAACCCTGTGGGATGTGATTCTAAATTCCTCAACAGACGGTATTATGTTTTGTGTTTTTTTTTTAACTACATATGGAAATAAAATGTTAAAGCAACACACATAAACACTCTTAGAGCAAGAAATCATATATCAATAAATGTATCATGTATCACCCCTGCAAATATATTATCCTTGATTCCTTATGTTTTTCCTTCTTAATTTAGTTCTTTAACTCTTTAAAAATGTTTATTTAAAAGTTAATTATAAGTACATATTAACTTATAAATATAGATTTACACTCAAAAAACTAATCTTTCTTAATTATCTGCATTTAAACACCAGAGTACCATGTGTCCTATTTATAGTCAGTTTACATGAAAACAACAGCTGCCCTGGAAAAATAATTGCTGGGAGAGAACCAGGCTATAACTAAGCTACTATGGGCATTTCCTGGTGAAATAAATATTTTTGACTAAAAGCAAATCTTCATATTGAAATGGGAATAGAAAAACGTCTATAAGCGTGTTGCTCCTCTTTTAGGGGCAACCAGATTTCAGAAGTAATTAGATAGCTATATTCTCCATCTGTATTTTTATTACTTGTAAACCACTGAGCTCTTATGATTCTTCCACTGCTCATACAGAGTGATAATACTGAATCTAAAATGTGCATATAGCCTCGCTTGATGATTCAAGAAGAGGATTAAATAATTGTTGAAATAAATAATTTTAGTTTCATTCAACCCCAAATTTGCTTTGTGTGTTTTACTGGCTTTCAATCTGTCTTCATAGGCCACTTTGAAAATTGGTGGGTTATAAACAGATGCATATTTTTAATTTTTAAATATGGAATTAAGCCTAATACAGAAACTGTTGCCTAGCATAATTTTAATACATGTTTCTGTTAAATTGATCAATGGCAGGATGAGTGTCCATGCTTGAAACAAAAACATTTCTATTTCATTTTCTATTTCTTTGATTTTTTTAATTTTTTGTTCTCTAAATTGAATGTTTTTAAGTCATATTTTTAAATAGTATTTTAAAATGTACATGACACAAAAATAAACTTCAAAGTCTATGCAGTAAAGAGAAAGTCTCTCCTCCAGCTTGCATTCTTGGGTCTGCTGTTTTCATTTTAGATGAAGAGAGTTTAGTGTCCTTTACAAGTATCTTCTATTCCTGTCCTTTTATCATCTATAGCACCCAGCAGATACTATTTAACTAAACATACAAATAAATGCATATGTATGCACTTATGATATTTTAAAATAGTTGGTATGATATAATCCATGCTGGTCATATTTTGTTTTTGTTGTGTGTGGGTGCTTGTTTACGTTCATGTTATCACGAAGTTACTGCCACTGTGTGCGTAGTATAGGTCCACTTTTACTACTTCAGAGCATTCCACAGTTATTATATTGTTTAATCAGACTCAATGATTGAGCATTTAGACAGTTTCTGATTTTTTTTTCTTTTCTTTGTTTTTTTTTTTTCACAGAGTCTCACTATGCCACCCTTGGTAAAGGGCTGTGGCATCACAGCTCACAGCAACCCCCAACTCTTGGGTTTAAGTGATTCTCTTGCCTCAGCTTCCCAAGTATCTTGGACTACAAGTGCCCACCACAATGCCTGGTTATTTTTTTGTTGCAGTTGTCATTGTTGTTTAAGCTGGCCTGGGCCAATTTCAAACCCGCCAGTCTTGGTGTATATGGCTGGTGCCTTAACCACTGTGCTACGGGCACTGAGTCTGATTTTTTTATTGTTACAATTATTACTACCTGTGTCTGTTATGTGCATTTATAGGAGGGAATTATTGTATGTGTATCTGTAAGACAGAATACACAAAGTGAAGTGGCTGGGTTGAAAGGTATGTATATTTTAAAATTTTGGTAGAAAGTAACAAATTGTCCTCCAAATTAGTGACAGCTTTTAAACATGACTAGATTGCTAATAGTCCATTCAAAATCCAAAATTTCTATCCACCCTATCTCCAGAGCTACTCCAGGTAAACCTAGAATATCAGTTTATACAAAAAATATATTATTCAAACAGCCACTAGACAAATACTTTTTCACTAGTGTCACCACGTCCACCAATAAACATAGAATCTAAGCAAAAGTAACACATCTGTCCAGGCAGACATGACCTCCATGCATGAGCTCTGGCCCCTCTTCCAATCAGAATGTCACAATTTATTCCCAGTGGTCTAAATGTGATAAACCAAGTTACGATCCTGCCAACAATGAACCCAAGTGCTTATTTTCCCACGGCCTTGTCATGATTGCCTTTTCTCAAATAGGTTAATATTGGCCAAGTTGTCAATAGAAGTAAATGTGTCTCATTATTTTACCTAGCACTTATTTCATTATAAAACTGGCTGAATACTTTCTATTAAAATTGTATTACATGATAAATTTAGTCATCATTTTTCAAGAACAATGTGTAATGCTAATAAATAATTTTAAAATAGCCATGTTAATTTTATAATTATTGACCCAATATTACTATGTGCCTTCTAAAGTAAGCATCCTAATGGACTAGCAAATTGTGGTATACCATGGAATACTATGCAGCCTTAAAGAAAGATGGAGACTTTACCTCTTTCATGTTTACATGGATGGAGCTGGAATAAATCATATTTTAGAACACACTGTTATTGCATTGCTATACAAAAGGAAATGACCATAATTTACTAGATCAATGGAAATCCATGGGATTTTGAAATTCTCCCATATAATTCAGGTAAAATCTAAAGTCAGAGTTCTGAGAGTGTATTGATACTTAGTGCCAAAAAAGTTGGATGGGGGGTGGTAATCAGTGGGGCCACATGGATGGTACATATTGCAAAGGTATGTGTCAAATCTATTAAGTGTAGAGTATACATGTCTTAACACAATAAGTAAGTGAGGTGAAGGCTATGTTAACCAGTTTGATGTAAGCATCCCAAATTGTATATAAAGTTAGCACATTGTACCCCATAAATGCAATGTTTGGTTGTGATTTAATTAAAAAATCTAAAAAAATATAAATAGCAAATATATTTTCAAAAAAAAGTAATACATTTAACTTTTTAAAACAGCAACAACCCCCCCCCCATATTCTCAAATATACTTTCACCACCACCGCCTAAAATAAAGTATTCCAAGTCTCATTTATTTTTTGTCTTATATTCTATGAAGAGTTTTGTCTTAGGGTTTTGTGTAACTGATATTTAAGAGATAGAGAATCAAAAACTTTAAGCAGCTACATTCTAACATGGGCTTAGAGAAGTCAAGAGAAGCAGTGCTTTCATAAAAAAAAAAAAAAAAAGACTTTTGAGCATGCAAATTTTGTAAATTTATAATAGGGTTAGACTATACATTTAATGCTCTAGGACTCATTCTGAGCCAAGTTACAGAAAATTAGTTTAATTAGCTAAAATTGGAAAGGGCACATGAGCAAACTTTAGAAAAAGATGGGGTGGAACTGGTTTCATAATGACTGGATGCAGGAATGCCAACGTCATCAAGCCTTTTGTTTTCACATCACATCTGGGCTCATTCTCATTTTTTTTTCTTTTTTCTTTTCTCTTTCATTTGTTTTCATCTCTACTTCACTCTATTATGACTGCATTCTCCTAGAGTAGCTGGACCCACAAATCCAAGATCATGCTGTTTCTGGCTTTTATACAATATAGCCCCATGAATAGGAAAAGAATACTTTTCTGTCAGTTTCTATTACAAAAAATTCTGGGGAACAACTCTGATTTAGCTTGGGTCATGTGTCCTACCACTGGAAAATTAATGAGAGCAGAGGGATGTGTTGTGTTGACTATTACCTCCAATGTGCAGGGAAAAGGAGTGTAGCATTGAGGGGAGTGTTCTTCCATAGCAGAATAGGATGAATTTAACAGATAAAACCACTGCTGTCTATTACAGATCTCTAATAATGGATTTTTTAATTTCAAAATAATCATACATCAGTAAGTATGTATGATTCCATAAATCTGAATTTTCCATGTATATGGTAATATTCTCAGACTAGAGTTATTTAATTTATTTATACTTACTAAGGTCTGTCTTAAAAATAATACTTCCTTTGTAAGATAGTAACTGAATAAGTGTCATGAAAGTGAATTGCTCAAACAAAATATACATGCTACTTTCAGACCTGCACGTTTGCTTTGTATTAATATAATTGAAGACAGCGAGATATAGAAGTAGACATAGATGAGTATGTATTTATTTCCAGTTAGAAAGGGGTAACTTTTGTTTTAGAAAATGAAATCTCTAAAATACAGGAACACTTTTGAAATAGCCATTAATGTCCTTTATCTTTGTGCTAAAATTTTTGTAAGTGCCACATACATTTTTAGCATGTTTGGTAAATGATGTGATAAACACTGTGCACACCTGACTTGACCATAAGCTTCTTAAAAATCAAGGCCAATGTCTTATCCATCTTTGTTTTCTAATCCTTGTCAGAGTACTTTGCACATAGCAGGCTCTTTATCTACGTTTGTGGAAATGAATTAGTACCTGGGCACTAATAGATTGTTTTGTGATAAATAAATACATAATCCCTCAACTTGAGAAATTTCTGAGAATCCAATGATCAGAAAACTTCATTTTCTAAAAATACAGGTGCTGAATTGCTGTATTTCTTACACAACTTAAGATGTATTCTTGTATTTTGTTTCTTTTTTTTCCCCTGTTTCCTCTCATTCTTGCCCTCATTTTTTTTTTTAAACACATTCTATATTTTGCTGTTTCTTGACACCAGTGGCTATTGTTGGAAACCCATGCCCTGCCAACAACTTCTCAGTTATTTTGGGAAGGCAATATATGGATCTCATGTATCCTCAAAAAAGAAATTCAGGCAGCCACCCCCATTTTCTTCCTCTTCCATCTACTTCTTTGCTTACAGCCCCTCCTGTGAAGTTCACTGCTGTTACCTTGATTTGAGCAGATAAATTGCTTCCACAGCCAAATATCGTTGGGAATGGATTCTTCCCGAGCACCTCTGCAGCTTCTGCTCATTATCGCAATAACCACTTGCCATGGCTGATCTGCCTTGCTTGTTCCGGAGTCTTCAAAGTCCCAGAGTAGCACTGTGTCATGAGGAGTCTATTTTGCTGAAGGCATACTGTCTTCCAAGCAGGTGTAAAAGATACCTCTCCGTTGCCTGGAATAGTACTCTGTTATCTGGCAATAATACTGCCTTGTTCCCAGTTGTTTGCAGTATTTCTTATGGAGTTATTATTTAAGATTTGGCTTGAGATTCACAAATTCCAAGCTGACTCAATGTGAATTCATAGTTTAAAAATCAGGAAAGAGTCACAGGGATAAGGACAAAACTATACTAAGACTTGTTAAGGGCTCTGGACTTTCTGCTTACACCAACCTGAATATTTCTTTAGTGAGGGAGAAATGATCCAGGACACGCTAATTTGTTGCTGTGCTGCCTACATGTGAATGATTCTCACAATAGTGAGCGGCTTCTCTTCTACTGTGCTCTCTCCTGACGATCTCCATTCCTCCCATATTGTCACCTTCCAGGGTTTCCTGATCTCAAAATGTTGGTTAGGGGATGCCATGGGCTGAATTTTGTGCTCTCAAAATTTAAATAATGAAATCTTCACTCCCTCAGGACCTCAGAATGTGACTGTATTTGGGTATAGGGTCCAAAACGTATTTAAGTTACAATGGGGTCATTAGGATGAGTCCTAATTCAGTATGATTGGTGTTTTTATAGGAAGAGGAAATTAGGACTTAGACATGTTGAGAAGAAAGACCACATAAAGAGATGGAGAGAATGGCTTCTGCAAGCCAAAGAGAAAGGGCTCAGAAGAAATCGGCTAGAACGCCTTGACCTTGGACTTGTAGTTTAGTTCCTGTTGTTAAATCACCTACTCTGTAGGATTTTATGATAGCAGATAGAGAAAACTTGTATAGGGACCCTCTTTCTTCTCTATTTAGTCTCTCCTTAGGGGAATGTATCTGATTAGATAGATGTGGCTTTAATATCATTTCTGAATGAAAGAAAGCATTATTTTGTGTGCATTCTTTAGAGAGTTTAGTACAGTTTGAGAATCTCATAAACATGGCAATATTACTTCATTTAGAATTATTTTTGTTTTGTTTGAGATGAGATCTTGCTGTGTTACCCAGGCTGATATCAAACTCCTGGGCTTAGGCCAACCTTTGGCCTCAGCCTCTTGCATAGCTATGACTACAGATGCATATAACCATGCCTGGCTTTTTATTGGCTGTTTTATGTATGGAGGCTATCGTGGTTCTCCAAGAGTAGTTCTATAGCCAGCAACATCAGCATCTTAGGTAAACTTGTTAAAAATATAAAATCTACAAACCTACCCTACACTTACTGAATCAAACATTCTGGAGGTGAGGCCCAACAGTCTTTATTTTATTTTATTTTATTTATTTTATTTCATTTTTAATGTTTGGGATTCATTGAAGGTACAAAGAACCAGGTTACATTGATGGCATTTGTTACCTAACATCCCTCTTATAATTGTGTCTTACCCCAAGAGGTGTGCTATACACTGTGACCCCCCCCAATCTTCCTCCGCCCCTCTTCCCCATTCCTCATTCTCTTATTCCCCCCTTGTATTAGCTCATCTATTGCCTTCATATTAGAATTGAGTACATTAGATTCTTGCTTCTCCATTCTTGTGATGCTTTACTAAGAAGAATGTATTTCAACTCCATCCAGGTCAATACAAAAGATGTGAAGTCTTCATCTTTTTAGTGGCTGAATAGTATTCCACATTATACATATACCACAGTTTGTTAATCCATTCCTGAGTTGGTGGGCATATAGGTTGTTTCCACATGTTGGCGATTGTAAATTGAACTGCAATGAATAGTCTAGTGCAAATGTCCTTATGACAAAATGATTTATTTTCTTCTGGGTAGATGCCTAGTAATGAAATTGCAGGATCAAATGGGAGGTCTAATTTGAGTTCTGTGAGGATTCTCCATACTTCCTTCCAAAAAGGTTATTATAGTTTGAAGTCTTTGTTTTAGCAAACTTTGTAGGCACTTCTGAAGCACATTCAAGTTTGAGAATCACGGATTATAATAGGGTAGACCCAGACAGTTTCACTGGGGTTTGTAAGTGTTGGGTAGAAATAGCAGACTTTTCCTAACTACCCACTGCACTCACTTTTCTTGTGTATGATATACCCTCGTGTTGAAGATATAAAAGAGCATTCTAGTAATGTCATTAATTTCTTCCAAATCACTAAACTGTATTTTCTGACTCTCCTTTCTTTGCTCTGTGCTTTAATGCCTTTTGGGGTTAGTTCAGGATGATCCAGCACTTGATACAATTGTGATTTCTATTGTTTCTTATTTAGTTTGAGGGTTGTCTATCTAACAGATACACAAATCTTATGCCTTCTTTTCTCCCTCTATCCCTGCATTACTAAGTACGTGCTTTATAATGCTTGTTTTTTTTTTTATGAATATGAAGAAATTTTCAAAAACTGGCTTTTCTTGTGTCTGACATGCTACTACAGTGTAATCCAACTTTATAGTTCCGCTAATTTGATGTAGACTAAAATATGCATTTTATATGTTAAGTGACTGAATGGATAATATTAGTTTGATGCTATTAAATAGATAAAAAACATTTTGAAAAAGTTATAAACAAAAATTGATCATTGGCTATATTATACCAGTGCCTTTTAATTTGTACCAAATCCTCCCATTAATTTTTTTTAAAGAATTTATAGTATTTTGTAAAATAGTGGAGATCGACTAATGTTTAGGAGACTCAAGTAAGCAACTGGATACACAGTGCACATGTGTTATATGTATTTGTATGTGTGTACACTCAAATAGTTAGTATATAGATTAAGTGGCTTACACAAGTAAATATGCACATGTGCCTATTTATAAACTCAGAGTTGCCCTAATCACAATTAACCAAACAATCACTTTTAGATTTATATTATATTTACATTTTGATTTGAGAACAAAGTATGTCTTGATTTGTTTCTTTATTGGTCCCTAAGCAGAGCACTGTCTCCTGCATGTGGGGTTATAAACTGCAAAGCAGGCTGTTTGGATCAATGATGACTTTAATTAATACATGGAAGGTCATGTGAGTGCCCAGGAGCTGCTCATGGCAGATGCTTTGGCTAATCATTATTGGATTCAATCACTATTAATCACTAAAGTTTCATTGGGGTTTGCAAGTGCTGAGAGGAAACAGCAGGTTTTTCTACACAGCCCATTGAAGTCATTCTTCTTGCCCATTAACTCTTATCAGGTCATGATGCTAATGCCTTCCAGTGAGGACAGTGTATCTTTCCATGCACTGTGTGCTTCTGGAGTTTTCAGAGTCTAGTTTGGATCACAGCCATCCTGGAATATAACACTCTTCACTAACAGAAACGTTTCCATTTAGTACAACAGGAAATACACGACGATCCCAGGAGCAGAGAAATAAGTATCCAGTTCAATTTGATCATGACCATCAAAAAGCTTTATTAGTAGATCGTTTATATGTGGCCCAAGCCCAAGCTGTCTACTTATCTCCTCAATAAAACATATCCAAAATATTATCATAACTTTTGAATTTGGATCAAGTCTTAAAGATTTTCTCCATTGCTCTTGTATACACTTGACAAAAGTGCCATTTGAAATCATGGCTAAAATGTTTATATTCCTTAAGATAATGAATATATTAATGTATGTAAAATACATAAGAAGGAATCTGTAATCAGAAATGAGAGAATTAAGGCCATTTTCCCATTGGCACAGATCCAAAAATCATGCTTTATTAAGGAGAAGCAACATTTGAATCTCAATTTGTCTTAACTAGATTTTGAATTTGATTAATTTCACCAAGCAGTTGTGCAGTAGCTGTACCTACCTCATTTTTCCTCTGTAAGTACAACCTAACCAAACTCATATTCAATAAATTATCACTTGGCTGCCAAATTCCAAATCAAAATTTTCATTCTCTTCATTGTTTGTGAAGACAACGGCTGAGCAGGTCAATTCAAGTGAGCAAATAATTTATCACATTTAATAAGTTGTAAGTCCATCCTGAGGATAAAGAGGATGCAAAAATAAACATAAAGGGAAACCCAAATATTTTGCTTTTCAGAATATTAAAAATAATAGAAAAGATAAAACCTAACAAATACAGGTAAAATATGATAAAATGATGAGGTCAGTTATATGCAAATTAATATTAAAGTGTGAAGAATTCCCTTTACATATTGAACAGAAGGTTAATGCATTAGTAGGCCACTCAAGACCATTGTAATATGCAACCCAGCACACTGGTTGGGCTTAGTTTTTCTTTCTGTTTCACATGACTTAGAAGGCCTGTATCTCTAATGCTAGTAATCAGAAAATATGTTCTTGAAGATCAGTTAGAATAAACATACTGATGGAATTTTAAGAGAAAAACGTCAAAGGTCACTTTAATGGCACCATTAATTGAAAATAATAAGAAAATAACAAGAGCAGGAAGAAAGAGATACTAGCCCAATGAATTGGGGAATAGAAAAAGTAACAAAATTAGTTAGTTACTATGTTGACATTGAGGGATTATGTTGCTGTCCATCTGAAAATATTTAGGCGTAAATCAAAAATGTATATCTGGAGCTGTCGGAGAAATTGTTGGGCCTGAAGAACAATATTTCAAAGGCATTACATGTGTTACTTAGTTCAATGTAAGCATTTCACATTGCATATCAAAGCAGTACCCTGAACCTCATAAATGCATCAATGTACAAAGTTATGATTTAATAAAAAAAAAAAAAATGCAAGCAATGTAATCTAATTGTATAAGTCCTCATATTAATCCAAAGTAAACATATAAAAATTTAAAAAATAAAAGCATTGCCTTCGAAGTTCCATTTGAAATCAAAGGTGATTATTTAATGGAGTTATGGAGCCTAAGAAGGCAGGTTCAGAGTTGAGGAGTTCCTATAATTAATTGACAATTGGGAGAATAGAAATCTGTAAAGAACACACACAAGCACTTATCTGGAAAGCTTGACAAAGAAGCAGAGAGATAGACGAGAGAGTTTAAAGAATCCAGGGCTTTTTCCTGCTATCAACTGCTGAAAAAAAGGTGAAAGATTGAACAGTGATAAAGGGCCTTGAATGGACAAAATTAATGAGGGTTCTTAGCCAAGACTTTCAGTTTCAGTAAAAAGTGCAGGCAAAAAAGTTCCAAGATATTGAGTGGAAAGTAAAGAAAAATTAAGTTTTGTTTTAAGAAATCCAACATAAAATTGGAGAGAGAGGCTGATGAGCAAGAGGCCAACTAGACCAAAGTAGAAGGTGCCTTCTCCCTGGAGAAGAACCAGAATGGCGAGAAAATGCTCATATTTTGATAAAATCATCAAAGAGACAATACTAGGATTTACCCGAGAAATGACTAGAACCACCAAAAGTGTGTAAGGCGGGGATTTAGGGCCTCTTGCCTAGCCAAGGACTGGGTAACAGCTGAGAGAAGCTCGGGAACATGGGGAATAGTAACAGAGAAGGCCCAAGGGCTTTGCTTGCTGAGACAGCTTTTTATGATCTTGGCTACAAGAGAACTCCCAACCCATGTAGGGATTGGGCCCAATACAGGAAGCTGCTTGGAGACTGCACAGAGATATTGTTCCAGAAAGAGAACTCCAGAGGAATCTTACAGGCATCTGAGAGTGGTTCGAGCTGAGCACCCATTCTGAGAACCCAGATACCAGGGAATGATGGGACTTCTGCAGCCACTGTGGGTCTCCACGGAGGGGCAGAGGAGCCCAGGTGCTTTCACACATCCCTGGGAAGGTCCCCCGCTACCGTGCTGTGAGCTACAGCTGAGATTTGAGCAGATGGCATTTTCCACACACAGTTTTGGGCCCACACCACCTACCTGGTACCCCGCCTTCCTGGTACCCGGTCCAGGCTGCCATTATGAGAGTTGGGTGGGAGTCTGCTCATGCTGAGTTTGGGCCTGATATGGCTGTGCCCCAGCTGCTGAGGAGGAAATCTGAAATCAGGGTTTCCAGCATGCATCTGGGACAATGCCCACTATCCCGCAGCCAGCTGCTGTGGGACTGAGTCTTGAGCAAACAGCACACACTCCAGTTTCCTGCCAGCACAGCACCATTTGGGGAGTTTCCAGTGAAATCACCCTCTGGCTGATTTCAGGTTAGTGCGGTCACAGCCTCGCCCACCAGAGGAGGACCAGGGGAGCCCAGCCTCCCCTACAGGTCCCAGGACAATGTCCACCACCTTGCTACAGCCTGCTGTGGAACTGAATTGTTAGTAGGTGGCACTACCCCCAGCATCTTGCATACATGGTTCTCAAAAACACTGTCCCCTCTCTGGTCACAGGCCCAAGGTGCCGGTTTGGGAGTTTAAAGTTGGGTAGTGCCCTGCCCTTGGGCTGAGTTCAGGCTGATGTAGCTGCAGCTGCTGCCCAGCTGAGAAGGGACAGGGAATCCCAAGCTCTCCTAAGTACAACTAGGATGATTCCCACTACCCTCTGTAGGCTCCAGTGAGTCTGAGAAGTGAGTGGACAGCACTCACCGCAGTTTCTTGCTTGTACTACTCGCCCGAGAGAGGCCTGCTCTCTTTAATTGCAAGCTCGCACCTGGTGTTGTTTGGAGGGTTTAACTTGGAGCTGTCCTCTCCTTTGGATGAACTGTACACCCTTCTAGCACAGCCTGCTGAGAATGGCCCTTCTCTCTCTGATCAAGGTGATAGGACTGCAGCCACCACCTGACCAAGGAACAGGGGAGACAAAGTTCTCTTAAGCACACTTAAGAGGATATCTGTCACCCTGTTACAGACAACTGTGGGTCTGGGGAGTAGCATGCCCTACCATTGCAGCTACCAGTAACACTAACGTGGACTATTTGGACCCCAGTGGTTGGGTCCCACATCACACCAGCTGCTTGGGGCCTCAGGATCTGCCCACACACCTGGCCTCTGCTCCAACTACTAGCTTCTGGGTGAACCTCCTGAAGGCCTGAGAATTGCCCCTACCCCAGACATATTAGCATGCTTCCAGTGAAAACTGCTCTGGGGCCTAAAATGAGGCAAACTCAGCCTTCTGACTCCACCACTGGGACCCAGAAACTGACTCAGCAGCCAGGCTAGTTCTTAGCAAAACTTCACCACAGCCATAACTAATAACTGTTCCCTAAGCCACAAAGAAAATTACAGACACCACTGAACCTGGGTGCTAATAATTCATACAAAGGTCACATACTCCGGTACCTAAGATCAGAGCCAAAATGTCACACTTGGCCAACAGTGTATATATATATATATATAGATATAGATATAGATAATGCCTTCAGGAAAAAATTCTCCCCTTTAAAAGCGATTTCAGAAGATTGGAAGAAGCAAGTACTACATCCTATGTGCAGATATCAGTGGAAGGACACAGGAAACATGAAAAAGAGAGGAAATACGATACCATCACAGGACCACAACCATTATCCTAATCAATGGGTCCTAATCAAAAAGAATTGCATATCAACTTTCAAATTTGAGAGTCATCACTGTAACTTTTAATACTACGTGTTTTAAATAATGATCTCACTACTTTCACTCATCATAATATGTTTGGATACCCCAGAATATATGGAAGGGGGGAAGTCACAAGTTAAGAGAAGGCACCCCTTTTCCTATGAAGGATACATTTAAAAATGAATATTTTAGCTACTTATATTTGTGGAGACATGTTATCTATTATCTTCTTACACCTAATATCATTGAAAATACATAAAGGCTTCACATATTTCAAATTTTTTTTCATGTAGAACTTAAATATTTTTCACTGTTCTCTAAGCTACTCCCAACAAGGGATGTGAAGCCCAGCGCAGTCCTCTGCTCTTGAATGTAAACCCATTGTTGCAAATAGGATGCACTATAATTCCAAGTGAAATATAGAAAGACATTTAATCCTATAATTCATTGTATTTATCTTCTGAGAGTCATTTCTCACCCACTTTCCTTCATCATGACAATACACTTTTATTACTTTTTTAGCCTTAAGTCAGAGTTGTAAGTAGTATGATGGTGAGATATCATTAGATGATCCATTTTCAGGGTTGTCACCATATGGGGTTTGTCATCCAAACATGAGTTGAAAAAGATGAGGAGGAAACAATAAGTTACTCTTTTCATCTAACCTACAAAGAACCAGATAAAATATTTCTTTCTTTTACTACTTTAGTTTGCTCTGGATGCCTCTAATATGCGATGATCTTGAACAATACTTGTAGTTGTGGCAAGATAGCTAATGATGTGAAGATATAAAAAATAGCCAGGAGATTACCTTCTATTTCAGTTATCACTGTTTGTGAGGGCTAGAGATTTATTATAAGCAAGGTGGAGAAACAAAATTGTTCAGTGAGCTGAACCGAAGCAAGCTCTTTAAATTACTTTAATCTCTTTTCCACATGGGGAACATGTGGTGGAAGAAACTTTTTTATTATATTCCACCAATGATCCCCAACGATTAAAAAAAAAAAAAAAGAAGCACTTTCATCTGTTTCTTACCTATAGTTCTTACTTGCATTACATCTTTAAAAATATGCAAATCAGCATTGTTAGTATCTGTGCCATTATTTGCAATTTAGAGGAAAAAATGAAGAGAAAGAAATAGAAGTAACAGATATTGGATAATAACAATACATTTTAATGTATTATTTTTGTTTAGGATTTCTGAACTTTAGCACACTATTAATAAACTACATAATTCTTTGTTGTGGGGAGCTCTCCTGTTTATTATAGGACTTTTAGTATCATCTTGGTCTTCTACCCACCAGATGTCAGTAGCAACCTCCTCTACCAATTGTAACCATCAAAAGTATATCCAGATTCCACTAAATACCTTTTGGACAGTAAAATTCACCACAGTTGAGAAGCTCTGGTTTATATTGGAACTTGATAATTTTCTTAAGTATTTCTCTATGCTTTGTCTCAATCCTTTTTTTGTTTTTGTTTTTTTTATATGAAATCAACATATAATTACCCACATTTTCATATGAAAGATATAACACAATTATAGCCCAGTAAGAAGGAGAGAAGAGGAGGGGAGGGGAGGGTGGAGGGTGGACGAGTGGCAGGAAGGTAATCAGTGGGACCTGACGTACTGTGCATATTGCAAAGGTACATGTCAAATATGTTAATAATAGAGTATAAATGCTTAAACACAATAATTAAATAAGTGAAGTGAATGCTATGTTAACCAGTTCAATGTAAATATTCCAAAACAGTTCGATGTAAATATTCCAAATGGTATATGAAATCAGCACATGGTACCCCATAAATGCCGTAATGTACACAGTTATGGTCTAATAAAAAAAAAATCCTTTTTTTCCTTTCCCTCCCTCCCTTCCTTCCTTCCTTTTTCCTTCCTTCCTTCCTTCCTTCCTTCCTTCCTTCCTTCCTTCCTTCCTTCTTTCCTTCCTTCCTTCCTTCCTTTCTTTTTCTTTTGGATTAAAATTTTAATAAGGATTCCAGAACAAAATAACAGGTAAATTACAGAGCCTCCGACAAAACGGAGTTATAATAACTAAGTGCAATGTTAAGTCTATAGCATTTCTTTTCTGATTCTAAAAATAAACCATTAGCTTAAGGTGTCATCTTGAACATACCGTGAAGTGTTTTTTTTTGTTTGTTTGTTTAATTGTGGAGGCTAATCACACCTCAAACTAAAGTCAAAGGTACCATTTTTCTGAAGCCATTTTGGAGGGACTCTTAATGACAAATGCTCTCATGTTGCAACTTATAATGTTCCAAACCTAGAGAACAGTATGGAAAATTAAATTAAAAAAAAAAAAAAAAGAGTTGTTCGTTGTTAGCATAGGGTTCCAGAAGGTTTTGTTGGATGAAAGAATCATGTAGCATACGTGTGTCTCCTCAGTTGTAGCCTTGGGAAAGAATGAATTGTTATTGACTAAACTATAAATGAAGAATTCTGTCAGTACCTCAGAGTTTACTGCACAAATAAATCTCTGTTTATCCGGGGGAAATGTACCAATGTACAGTGTGTTGAAATGTTTTCTTTTTAAAATATGTACTATGATTATTTGAGTTGTAGGATTCATTGTCTTTTACCAGATTACAGGTTTTGAAATCAGCATGTGACCTACTCGTGTGCTTTCCCAAACATTTTAAAGTTATTTATATATTCAGATCAGGGGCAAACTGAATGTCATTAATTGAAATTAGTCAATTCATTTCATAAGCCTCTTTTAATCTATAAGGTCCCCCTTGCCTTGCAGTAGTGTTTCCTGTAGTCAGGATTTTACTCATTAGAATATACTCTGTTCGTTTTTAGATTTTTCATAAATTGAAAGTTAGAAGCAGAAGTTTGATCAAGGTGAGGCTGAATTATCTAGTCGGATGTTTTATAGGTGGTTGCTTTTTCCCATTATATTATCACATGAAACCTATGGAATAGGCAATGCAGTTTACAAATGAGGAAACTAAACTTTAGGAGAGTTTAATGAGATTCTCAAAGTAATATCGCTATTTAATGTACAATTAAGGTGGCAATCCTATCTTATATCTTCAAGATAGTGTTTTTCCTTTGACCAGTGGTTTTCAGATTTTTTTAATTTACTTATTTATTTATTTTTATTATAGATAAAAATATGCACCATAGATGTGGTCCAACCCATCACCCTCCCTCCACCCAAACCTCCCCCCTCCCTTCCCCTTCCTTGGTCCTTTCCTCATAGTCTTGAGGTATAGTTGGGTTATAGCCTTCAT
>CAUYPK010071611.1:0-35682 GCA_963574355.1 Loris lydekkerianus | reverse complement strand
GCAATAAAGTTGAGTTCCTGCTTCGATAGACTCCCGGCTCCGTGTGTTCCTGTTCAGGCCGGGACGCTCACCATCCCTCTCAGCCCCAGGGACAGAGTCAGGCTGGCCCTGCTCTCCCCTCTTCTGGACCTGCCGGATAGCCCAGCATACCACTGTATAACAATGTATTGCTATATCCTATCAACTTACCCGGCATAATATTTTAATTGTTTTAACCAATACCCTAACCTCTGATGAGTGCAAAAGAGTGTGGGAGAGGGCAAAAGAGGCAGCAAATCAATTTCATATATCAAACAATGAGCATCCTACAGGTGACACCATGGTCCATAAGTCTCAGCCAAATTGGAATTATGATGATAATGCTAGGAGAAAAAGTAGAAACATTTTTATTACCTACATTCTTTGTGGACTTAGAGCTTCTTCCAAAAAGGCAATCAATTATGATAAATTACAGGAAGTCATACAAGATAAGTCTGAAAATCCTTCAGCTTTCCTACAATGCCTTACCTAGGCTTTTATTAAGTATATTAACTTAAATCCTGAAAGAATAGATGGGAAAAACATTCTCATAACTTATTTCTTTAACCAAAGTTACCCCAACATCAAACTTAAGTTAAAGTGCTTGGAGCATGGACCCCTGACACCCTAGGCTATTATTTGAAACACAGCCTTTAAAGTTTACACAGGAAGAGATGATATTTTCCGAAGGGAAGATAAAAAATTCAAACCCCAAATTATCCAATGCTAGCTCAAAACATTACAGTGTCTTTAAGGCCATCATTCCTAACCTACCTAAGTAATCAGGGGCAAAAGACAGCTTCATGACTCAACCACCTGAATCATACTACAAATGTGATGGAGAAGGCCACTGGGTAATACATTGCCCCAATCCCAAACCTCCACCACGGCCATTCCCTCTCTGCAAAAAAAAAGGATCACTGGAAGGCTGACTGCCCCTTGGGTCAGAGAGGACATGGGGCCAGCCAACCTACAGCACCTACAAGCAAACTTGGGAGTTGCCTCTTCTGAAGACTACAGGGACCCTGGCTTCTCTCACCTGATGAAGATTACTTCTACAGAGCCAAGAGTAACCCTGATGGTGGCAGGTAGGATGATCGCCTTTCTATTAAACACAGAAACTAGTATCTCAGTTCTTAAAGAGTTCAGAGGTCCTACCTCCCTGCCGCCCACCTCTATTGTCAGAGTAAAGGGCTTTTCCCACTGTCAAATCAAACTCCTTTTTTACACTACATGATTGGCAGTTTCTCATTTATACATTGCTTTTAATGTTACCTTACTGTTCAGTTCCCCTTCTGGAACATACCATACTTTCCAAATTAAGTACCGCCCTAATTTTTGATCTTAAATTGATAAATGCTGACCCATCTCCTTCTATCTCACTCTGTCTCACTTTTGCAAGCTACAAACGACTCGTTGCCCTAGCCCATTCCACCAGAGCAAGTAAATCCTAAAATTTAGGATACTAAACCCCCCTCAATTGCCTCCTGCTCTACAATTCATATTAAACTAAAAAAAGCCCTCTATTTTTCCTTCTCAATGTCAATATCTACTTCTCAATCTAGTCTCCTAGAACTCCGACCTATTATGCAAAATCTCCTTAAAAAAAAAAAAAGGGTTTTTACAACCTGCCCACTCACCATATAATACTCCCATACTAGCAATTAAAAAACCTAATGACACCTATCACTTAATACAAAATCTAAAACTCATTAACTCTACACTCATTCCTATACACCCAGTAGTCACTAATCCATACGCTCTTCTATCAACCATCCCACCTTAAACAACTTATTTCTCCATACTAGACCTCAAAGATGCCTTCTTCTCCATTCCCTTACACCTTAAGTGCCAGAACCTATTTGCCTTCACATGGACTGACCCTACTTCTCAGACTTCTTCCCAACTTACTTAAACTATACTCCCCCAGGGATTTCATGACAGCCTCCACTTATTTTGCTAAACATTAGCATGAGACCTCCAATCCTATAATCCCTCTCCTTCAACTTTAATTCAGTATGTCAATAACCTCCTACTCTATAATCCCACTTTACATGACTCTAAGCAAAACCCCTATTCCCTCCTTAATTTCCTTGCAGATAGGAAATATCAGATCTCTCCCTCAAAAGTTCAATTATTCCATCAGAAACTCATGTACCTTAATATCCTTTTATCCCCAAACTTCAAAACTATTACCATAGACAAAAAGCCTTCTTCATAAGAAGGCTTATACTCACCACAAAACAAGAACTCCTCTCCTTTTTAGGATTAGCTGGGTACCTCAGAGCATGGATTCCCAACTTTTCTCTCCTAACTGCTCCTTTATATAATACTACTCAAAATAACCCTCATAAGCATCTCCTAACCTCCATTTCCACTTCTTTTAATCTCTACAGCATGCTTTATTAAAAGCTCCAGATCTCCACCTTCCTAATCTTTCTCACCACTTCCTCCTATATATTACAAAAAACCATATATTTTCTCTCGATGTACTTAAACATCAACTAGGCCCCACCTTTACTCCAGTTACTTATCTCTCAAAACAGATCACACAGTTCAAAGTTGAACCCCTTATCTCAGACATTGGCAGCCACAATTACTCTAATACAAGAATCCAAGAAACTCACTTTTAATTCCCCTACTACTGTCTTATCTTCTCATTCTCTATCTGATCTTTTGACATACAAAAATCTTCAATAACCAAGCTAACTGTGCAGCGCATATGGCTGTTCTTCAACAATCATCTCCTAACACCTCCTCTCACCTCCTACTTATTTCTACTTGTATAACTTCTACAGTAGAAGAAATGAATCAACCTCCCACTTATGACCTCCTCATCTATCTCCACAAGTTATTTCACCCCATCTCTCAAACTTTAATTCACCTCCACCGTTTCTCAAACCTTAACCAAAACCTTAGATATCCCCTGGCATTTCCATATTTCTTTCCATCCTCAACTTCAGGGAAGATTGAAAGGTCTAACAGATCTCTAAAATCTATATTAACCAAACTTTCCCTTGAACTTCACTTAGATTGGATCACTCTTCTACCCCTGGCACTTCTACACCTACATTCCCTTCCAAAGAAACCCTCCAGCCTCTCTCCAAAATTAATGTTTGGTAGACCCATTCTTCCTCCAGAACTTATGCCATCAGATAGCCCATTATCTTCCTCCATCTTATCCTCTCTTCAGTATATCCAATCCCTTGTATGGAAACAGACACCTATCCCAACACCTTCATTACTCACCTCCTTTCACCCAGGAGATCAAGTTCTAGTAGCTCCTCCCAATCATCCCAAAAAACCACTTGAGCCCAAATGGCAAGGACCTCATAGAGTAATTTTATCAACACCCACTGCAGTAAAATTAGCCTCATTTCATGGATGGTTTCATATATCTTGCATTAAGCCTTTCCTTAATCCAACTATTACTACAGGTCAACAAATGACACCTGAAAATCTTCCCTCATACTCGGCTCAAGAAACAGGCCCCCTGAAACTTAAACTCACTGGGGTTCCAGAAGTCCAGGAAACCAAAATTCATCCTCCACCTGAGTTCCCAATGCTCTAAAAGATACGTCTCATAAAATTTCAATCATTACCTCCCTTAAGGCTCACCAATAGACATCTTCATAGTAATAATAACTATACTCCTAATATTACTATTTAAGGTTAATCCAATCACAATTCACCATAATAAAAAACAAAACACACTCTATCCCTTTACTCCATGTTCATAAAGTATTCTCTTGCCTTCCTAAAATACCTCTCATAATTTTCTTATTCTTAATAACCTCTCCTAATACTTACGGGTCTCAATTACAAAACCCTCAACTTCTCTCACTCTCTGGTCACTGGGAAGAAACATGGAAATTACACATTGACTCATGATCTGACACCTGGAAGTCATATCACACCTCTGTTGACAAAACATTAACTAGAAAATCAAATCACTCTAATGTATTATTTAATATCACCTTATGTGAATTATTTAAAGGTAATTTATATGTACCTTAGTCTCTTTAGGCAAACATTATTATCTAAACTACACTCTCCAAATATGTGCTTGCAGTATTTAAAATCCTGACACAAAATGTAGAAAAGGATGTGCCTATTGGGGCTATGAGTCCATAGCCCCCTGGAAGGTCACCAACACTGATATACAACTACAAACAATTACTTTTCCATGCCCTTAGCCATACTTTTACAAACTCACCATAACAGTATTAAAACCAAATGACCCTACTTGGTTTAAGGGACAAAAGTGGGAAATAAGAACATATAGAAAATGGGGTACAGAAAAATGCATATTCAGAATTTACAATCACAAAAGAAAAACCAAAATTTATTCCCCCTCCTTTAACAGATATTATCAAAATCATCAAAACTCATTCTCAAATGTTAAAAGAAGAAATTAGCCAAAATCAAATCCGAAGTTTCAATCTCTACACCCTCACACCCCAACTCAATCTTAATCTAACCTATGATTCCATCTTACAAACATACTCGCTTTTAAAACATCACCCTAAATATAAACTGGGCTGCTGGATTGAATTAAATCTTCAAGGTCTCTTACACACTAAACTTCAAACCGCCCCAGTCATAATTCCTAACATTTTATCTTTCAACCTTTCAAACCTTACATCTCTTAATTTAACAATTTACACACATGAAACTAAACCTTTTGTACCCTCACTCAATCAAGTCATTCAGTCATACCCTCTTTGCTTCAACTTTACCGGCACCACTCCCCTATCGGGCCTACCCCCATGAAAGTGCTCTAATATAGTCACTTTCCCTTTCAAACCAAAAAAGAAGTTATACACAAAGTGCCATCCTTCCTTTCAGTTTTTCTGTGGGAAAAAATTATACCGAATTTCCCCTATCCACATTCAAAGTCTCTGTTCCATAGTTATATTACTAACTGATTTTAAAATTATTGCAGGATATGAACCTGTTCCAGTGCCTCCTCTTTCTCTCTATCCAGCAATGCATATGGAATGGGCTGCCTAAGTTGCCATACTTCCCTTACTGGCAGCGGTGGGAATTACAGCTAACATAGACACAGAAACAGCTAACATTTCCTACTCAATAACTCATTTTATTTAAACTCAACTCTCAAAGTTATCTCAACAGGTACTCAGTTGGTACTCCAAACCTACAACAAAAGGAACTGTTCTTTGGGAATGAACTACGCTACTCTGAAACACAAGACTTTCCTAAACACCACTTCTAAACAACTACCGGTAAAAGAATAGTCTGAAATGAAAAACTTACTTCCTCCCAACAAAAAAAAAATCATAATCGTGTTCTAGTTGGCCAAGTGAAACTACCAGCCCTTCTCAGCAGGAAGAAGCTACAGAAGAGAGAACTCTATGTCACCTATCCCAAGGCCAACCCCCTAATTTTTGTAAATCAAGAAGGGAGAAATGTTAGGTAATTGCTCCAGAGAAAGCCCCTCCCAACTTATGGCCTGCCCCTAACACCTCTTCTGGCTGGGACAGTAACTCCTGATTGGCTATTGTACCATTCAAAGAACATTCTAAGACTTCCCCTAACCGAACCCTCGCATGCATGCTCTTTCTCTTTACCCTCCTCTCTCGGTCTCTGCTCTCTCCCCCTCTCCCTTTCCGCTCTCTCTCTCTTTTCTCCCCCCGGTCTCCTTTTCTCTCCTCCTTGATGCTGCTCTGCAGCATCCCTTCCTCACCAATAAAAACCTTTTTTACAAGCCTTGGTGGTCTATGAGATATTTGCCAGTCGAGTGCCCCCCTTTCACTGAGCATCCCCTCATCCAACACACACAGGAACATTCCCTCCACTTGGATCCTATCCTACTACCTTTGTAGCCCTGCATAGACTTCACCAGTTTCCATACTTGCTCAGAGTTGAATCCCCATAATAGTAAGACCCCCTTTCCTAAAATATTTGCAGAAGTCTTGCTTCTCTGACTCAACCCATAGTGATACAGGGAGAGAATTTTATAAAAAAAAAAAAAAAAAAAAAAAGTTATTGAGTGTCTGGTTAGAAAGAATTTGAAATGATGGTGGCAGAAGTTAACATTGCAGAATCAAAGACAATATAGGTCATCAAACACTTCATATTTCGTGATGAATCTTTATAAATTTTATAAAAATCTTTTAGAATCTTTTAGATGGTACACATATAGAGAACAAAGATGGAGAGTTATTGTTAATTGCCCTTTAAGTTTCATTTTCCAATTATTAATAGAGTCTTATATTTAGGTAGACATATGATTGCCATTAACAGCAAAAACATTTTATAATTCTTAGCCATCCTCTTAGAACTAACTGTAGCTAATTTATGGCAAATAGTCTCTCAGCTGAGATGTCTGTGCAACTTTTAGCAAGTACCCTTAATATGTGGAAGACACCTATTTTATACTTTGTCCTTTCCTTTTTCCTGCATAGTGGGATTGAAGGATTCTGAGTCCCAATAATTTTGTGAAATCTTCTTACATTAAAACTTACATCCAAACTTTATACATTAAGGTAATACACATCAGTATGAAGTTTCCTCAAAATATTAAAAATGGAACTACTACTGGATCTGGCAATACCACTACTGGATATACATCCAAAGGAAATGAAATCAGTATGTCAAATATGTGTCTACACTCCTATGTTTATTGCAGCTATATTCATAATAGCCAAGTTACAAAATCAACCTAAGTCCTATCAGTGAATGAATGAATACACAATGCAGTGCTATTCAGCTTTATAAAGAAAGAAATCCTATCATTTGTAAAAATATGGATGAAACTGGAGGACATTGCTGCTAAGTAAAATAAGCTACATATAGAAAGACAAATACTGCATGATCTCAATTATATGTAGAATGTTAAAAAAAGAAAGAAAGAAAGAAAGAAAGAAAGAAAGAAAGAAAGAAAGAAAGGAAGAAAGAAAGAAAGAAAGAAAGGATAAGTAGAAAGTAGAAAAGTAGTTACTAGGGGCTGGATATACATGGAGAGATTGGAAGATCTTGGTTAAAGGACGCAGAATTTTAGTTAGGCAGGAGAAATAAGTTCAAGAGATCTTGTATAGCCTGATAATTGTATAGCCTGATAATTGTAGTTAATGTATACTTGACAATTACTAGAAGAGTACATCTTCAATGTTCTCACGATAAAAAATAAGTTATATGAGACAATGGTTATGCTAGTTAGCTCGATGTATTTATTCCACAATGTATACTTATATTAAAGCATTATGTTGTACACCATAATGTAATTTTTGTCAATTAAAAAGTTTAAAATATGCAACAATTTTATTTTATCCACTATTATATTGAACATAATATAACATTGTCAGCCTAATTTAATCTTAAATGATTTATATGGATTTTTTTTTTTTTTTTTTGGTAGAAGGAGAAAATGATCATTTCTACCTTAACCTTGAAAAGAAAGGAAGTTGGAAGAAGGTGAGTTTGCAGGTGAGTGCCAAGTGTTTGGGACAGCACGTATCTATTTTCCCAGTAACATGGAAAGGGATAGTAATAAATTTTGTCAAAGAAGCAATATGGTGAAGATGAAATGAAGCTACATAAGTTTCATTTAAGACGGAAGTAAATTTAAATCCTTGTCTGGTACAAAGTAAGAAATAAGTAAAATGGATTTAAGGTAATGTAATAATGTATGTTCTATGAATGACTTAGGCTTATAATAAGCATTGAATTGTTTTCACAGTGGCTGATATATAGTAATTTCTCAAAAAATGTTAAAATAATTAATATATTGTCAACAGGTGTTTGTTAACAAACTATTATAGTAATTCAAATAATTGTCATATTAAGCATATGAAGTAGAGACATAGAGTTCTAAACAGTGAACCAATTCACATTTCATTACTCTTTTTATATTTTACAGACTTTCTCTGATTTTCTTTTATCTCTCTTAATGTCTATTGAGTCAGTCAAAATTTGAGTGACAGAAAGTACTCTGGCAATTTTAAGCACAACAGTATTTAATAAAAGGGATTAAGTGATTTCAAGTCATCGGGATTCTTAAAAAAATAAAGGTCAGGGGGGTCACCACTTTGCTGTACTTTCCAGGGCATATGCTACAACTCAAACGTCAGGAACTGGTTACTCTTTGGACCACCACTTTCTTCTGCACACCCATTAATCTGGTGAGATGAAGAACATGAAATCCAGCTGTTGCCCAAGGCCATTTGACTACATGCACCATCTCAGGAAAGGATAGCATTTCCTTGACACTTTCCAAATTTGGTGAGGAGTTAATCTTATCAGAAGAACCTAAACTGTACCAAGAAGCCTAGCCATAAGGAAGTTTGAAAAAACAGCTTTAGATTTCCAATTCCTGTAACACTTAGGGGTAGAGGGACCAGAAAAATACATAAATGATGCCAAGTGCAGATTGACTATAACTAGGATCCCCATGGTACCCATCAGAGTGCCTGAATTAAAAGGGCTGACAATGAGTTTTAGAGAAGATACGAAGCAAGTGACACTTGCATATATTGTTAGTAAAAATGATGCACAGGTTTGAAAAATAGTTTGGAGGGATAGTATAAAGCTAATAATATACTTTCCATGCAACTTTTTCATTCATCTTCTATGTATTTACCTAAGAGAAATAAAAATTTGTTTCTATATGAAGATTCTGAAATTAATGACCATAGTAGGTCTAGCATAATAGCTCCAAACTGGAAAACATCCCAGGAGTCTTTTAATGGTTTTTATGCATAGCATAATTTTGTTTTGTTAATATTTTTTGAGACAGAGTCTCAAGCTGTCACCTTGGGTAGAGTTCTATGGCGTTATAGCTCACAGCAACCTCAAACTCTTGGGCTCAAGAGATTCTCCTGCCTCAGCCTCCCGAGTAGGTGGGAGGTGCCCACCACAAAGCCTGGCTATTTTTTTTTTTTGTTGCAATTGTCATTGTTGTTTCAGCTGGCCCAGGTTGGGTTAGAACCCATACACTTTGGTGTATGTGGCCAGCACTCCACCCACTGAGTTACGGGTGCTACCCATAGTATAATATTATTATAATATACTAGAATACTGATCGCAATGAAAAGAAATGTATCACTATTACTAGCAATGGCATGGCTGGATCTCAAAATATTATGATGAGTAAACTGTGATTCTGTTTATATGAAACTTCGGAAAGGATAAATCCAATCCATACCTATAGAAAACATCAATGGTTGTCACTAACTGAGGCTAGAAAGGAGAGTGGAAAAGAGCACAAGAGAACGTTTTGGGTGACAGAAATACTCATTATTATGGTGGTGGTTGCACACATGTATATGTATGTGTCAATGCTCATCAAAATTCACATTTAATATGATTTCATTTTATTTTATGTAATTTATTTCTGTATAAAATTAGGTCAGAAACTCAATGTTCTGAGATTTTACCCTGCTTTCAAGCTAAGTATAATAGAAAGTATCTCTTTTGAGAGAGGGTGGGGGGAAGAAGAGGGAGAGAGAGTTAATTACTGTTTCCCCTACCCTGAGTATTATAGAAATTGGAAATCTAAAACTGCTTTTCCCACACTTTCTTATGGCTAATTTGTTATAGTTACATAGTAATAGATAGTTACTGAATTACATGTATATAAAATCAGAAGAGATCCAGGTCAGAGACATAGACAGTTTATTACTTACAGCAAAGGTTATCTGCCAGACTCCCAGAGCAATGTTACTGCCCCACTTCCCGGAGTCCCAGCTCTTATAGATTGAGATGCTAAGGTCTAATGGTACCTGTGTATGCAACAGAGTAATTTACAGGGGGAAATCCCAGAATCAGCAAACTGTCATCGTTATACAGAATTGCTGGCTAACAATCTATTCCAGAGAACAGCTTTATCTTTACTCTTTAGTGTAAACAAGTCATCTCCAAGGAAAGGTCTCTGCCTTTACTACTGTCTTTACTACTCTGGAACATCTCAAGGGAGGGAGACATCTCTAAAGTTTACAATCCTGCAATGTCCCTTTATATAATAACATTTTAAAATTGACTGCAAATGCCTTTGCCAATCATTCAAAAATGTGAAATATTCATGGATAATGATTTCCCAATAAAATGGTGATCAAAAATTGGCTGTAACAACTAAAACATCATGTTCTCTTACGTCAATAAAAATTTGCAAATAATATGTACACTTTAGATATATTAAGTTCACATTGTGCCAATTGTTGGTGCCTCACATTCAGGAAGTTCATGTTATCTAATTGCATTTCCAAGTGCTACAAAATGAAGCCTAGATTATTAGGACTTTGGTACTTCCTTGGGTACATCATTAATTTGATAAGAGTCCTCTATTCCATTTAAAGTATAAATGTTTTTAAAATTAAAAGAAAAATCTCATCATGCTTTCAATGGAAGAGTTTCTTTCTCTCTGTGCTTATTGCCTTTTGTGAATAAAAGTTACAATTTGCAAAGCAGCACCATTAAACACCTGAAAATATTGCAATATTTTTTCTTACAAAAAGAAAATAATAAATAAATAAATAACTGATCTTGTATGTTTTTTACTCATTCAACACTGATTACTTAACTGAATATGTCATACATGTCCACTTGAAATTTGCTTCTAAGGACATTGTCCTGTAGAGCAGTATCGAGTAATCAGGTCACTGGAACTCTTTAATTTGGATCAGTGGTTCCCATGGCAGCCTGAAGAAATATAGACTGAATACAAGAAAATGTGGCTAAAGCATCAGAATTCTTTTCAAGTGAGCCAAGGTTCAGAATTGAGAAGAAAAATCACAAATGTGAAATCTACGAGTGAGGAAAGATTGAAAACTTACAAATAATTTAACAAGTTAGTGACTGGTACATTTGGGATTTGGAGAAATAAGCTTTGACAAATTGGTTAAGGCAAAATGTGAGTAAAGGCTCTCCAAGGTTGAGGAAGCTGGTAGAACAGCTCCCAGGAGTTCGAAGGACTGGACTAGAAGTTTCAGGTAGTGAGGGAAGGGAAGTTGGAGCATCCTGTTAGCTCTGTTTGTTCTTTGGACTTCTGAGGCTGAATTCAGCTTGGAGATAGGCACAAACTTTCACTTACAATCACAATGGGTAGACTGGGGATGTGTAAGAACAAATGAGGATTCTAAGGACAGTGGAATACTAGTTGGT
Source organism: Loris lydekkerianus (assembly GCA_963574355.1). NCBI lineage: Eukaryota > Metazoa > Chordata > Mammalia > Primates > Lorisidae > Loris > Loris lydekkerianus. Next base: position 24,543 of record CAUYPK010071611.1, on the reverse strand, counting down.
GTCCTTGTACTTACAAAAAGAAACCTATAGACTCTAGTGGTGGTAAAAGTAATGGAATCATGGATAAAAAGTAAATGTGAGCAATATCATAGCTATTTAATTGATCTTTTTCTGAATAACAATGGTTGGAAGTTTGGGATAACAATGATGATATGAACACCTTTATATTTTCCTAGTATTAGACTTAGGCAATTTTCTAAGCAGTTTATTGAATTATTAAAAATCCCTGTGTTATAAACACTGTTATGATCCTAACTTTACAAATGATGAAACTATGACATAGAGAAATTAAGTAACATGCTCACAGCTGGTTGTCTAGAAACTAAAGGAATCATAATGCATTCAGGCTTGTAATGTCTTTGAAAGAGCTGCCAGATCAGAGGAATCTTTGTTAAAAGAAAATACCAGCCCAGTTTTTATAAAAGATGTACAAGTTATATATTTTAGATGAGATTTCCATTCAGAGATGTGCAAAATTATTGCTACTTCATCCTTTTTTGTTCCTGGTAGTCGTTGCTTCCTAAATAGTTTCAGGTTAGTTTATATGTAGATATGTCTCTCAAGACCTTAAACTCCACTACTAATTTTTTGGCATATAGTTCTAAGGCTCAGAAGCTGGAGAGCACTAGGTTTTTTTTCTTAGCCAATAGCTACTAAAAAATAAGCCTTATTGAGCTTTTGTTTTATTTTTGACACAGTACTAGGCAGTTAAAAGCATGAGCTTTAGATAAAATTGTGGCTTTACTATTTAAAGATATTTAACTTCTCTATGCAGCTTTCCTCATGGCATCTCAATAGTCTCTACTTCTGGGGGAGCTGTTGCAATCATGCAATAAACATTCACTATGATCAATATTTACCCTACAGGATCTATGAGTAGATACACTCCCATGATAAAACAAAAAGTATGCTTCAGTCCTCTTCTTTGAAGGTTAGGAATATAACAGACTGCTGAAGAATATCTTTTAAAATCATAGCTCCTTATTACTCATGTGCAGAATCCAAGAAATTTCTCATTTTGCTGATTTCTTTTTGACTTTTTGGCTGCCTGACTCTTGAAACACACCCAGAAAAACAACAAGCGTATTATGTCTATTAGCTGGAAGTACGCAGGGCGAGTGTGAGCCACACAATTCTGTAGGGGCATCAATGTGGCCCAGATTTTATAATTTCTGTAAAGGACAGCTCTCTTATTATTGATTCATTTAAAAGACCATTAAGCCTCTGTTAATACAGGTGTATTATTGATTGTTCCTATGTTAGCCAGAAGTTAGTAGAAAACTCCTTTATTGGATGAGACATCCTCAGGCAAAGCCATGGTCAGGTGATTAACAAATAAATTGAACAATTTTTACTATTGCATTTTACTGCATGTTACTTAAACACACCTAAGTAACTAAGACACACACACTAACAGTGTTTGCAATCATCTGAACATCTGCTGCATCCTACCCTAGAATCTGGAGGACAGATAGATTAAATGCTGGTAACACTTGCTCTTTCATACTCGATATATAGCAGCAAAGTTTTAGGTCACTAATTTATAATGATTTTACAGTGTAACTGAGCACAAGCAATTGACTAGAGAGACTAGCATTAGCTTTGAGTTTCTTTACTGCTTCCTTTAAAAATATTTTTCACTAAGTTACAGTTAAATTACCTCTGTGTGGGGAGAGTCTTACATACAAATTGAACAAATTAGTTGTACAAGTGAAAGAAGACATTTCGAGATTCCATTATACAAAGTCTCTGAGTCATAATTAGGAGTGACAAGTAATTATAATTGTTGTTACAGATGCAGTGCTTTTGGGCTGCAAAGATTTGCATTGATCTAGCTACTGTATATGGCTGATTGATTTACCTTTCAAGTTGGTAATCAAATCAATTAACCCCTGAGTCTCAGTTACTGAACATTCTATCAGCCAGGAACATGGATAAAGAATACTAATGTTCAGAATCAGAGATCTACTTTTTTGTCATCAACTAATTCAAGGCTAGGCTTTTTGCCATTTCAAATATTTAAGCAACTTAGAAATAAGAAATGCTTGCTATATTGTTCAGCCTGGAGACATACTACTAGTTAAGTTGGTTATTCCCTGGAAAACACATTTGTTGGAAGATGCAAATAAATATGCTATTTCTATAGCAGATCATTGCTGTCACACATATTAAATCACAAAATTCTGGCTTACCAGCTTGTTTTTCTCTTTGTCCAGATCCAGCAAAAGTTATGAAAATACTCTCTCCTCATTTCATTCTTCTACTTTCTTCCCTAGTCCTCATTTGTGCTCTGGATCTTTTAATTTACCATTTATTTCTAGCTTGGGGACCTTCCAAACAATGTGATATTTTTGCTTTTTAAACTTGGTTAATGCATCTTACATAACAGAAGAAGTTAATGGGGAAAAAAGGAATGTGTGGAATGAAAGTATTTTGTATAAAACCAATAAATTAAAAAGTGTCTCTGCATGTGTATATTTGTATGGTGATATATTTCCAAAATATACTCAGTAATATTCTTTTGAGGCATATTGTAAATAAAGTATTAAGTATGAAAAATATCTGACATATAAGAACTAAAAATATATACAATGTAGGAGGTGGCTTAGTTGTTCAAGTTACATCCAAAGGTGGGCAACATTTGGTTGTGGTCACCCTTTCCAAGGCTAGACCCTTAAATGTGAAAATCTCAAATTGAACTAAATCATATTTCAGATACAATAAGATATTTGCACTTAAGTGCAAACATTTCTACTAACCATAAAAATCCTCTCTCTTATGAAAACTTCCTTGGATCCAACATCTTAGATCTTAGAAAACCATTATTTGCAACCATATAGGGATAAAATGTTCTAAAAATAAAATTAGTCATGTTATGATAAAAATAAAGTTAGTCATGTTATGATAAAGCCTAGTAAATTATGCTCCCCTCTCAATAGAGAATATCTCTCTGGTTACTTGGATACATTGCAGTATGCCTCACTATTGTACTATTGTTCAGAGATAGGATTAATAAATGAACAACAGGTGAACTTAAAAATACAAAATGGAAACATAAAGAAGAAAATTCCTATTATCCAACTTGTTATATTCTTCATGAATGCTGTAAAAATGCTTATTACATTAATGCATTAAATATATCCTCATATAATCGATTATATCGCAGCTTTCTTTAAGTAATTCTTTTTATCCTGATTTTACTAAAGGGATCCAAAAGTTCGTACTGGTGCATGAGCACTCAAACAATGTTCTCCATGTGGTGATTCTGCATATGCTTATACATAGCTATTTCTATGTTCTTTCAAAAAAATTTTTAAAATATGACTATAATTATCATTTCTAAGAGCACACAACCCCTTAACGAAATCATTGGTTAGACATCTATAATTAAGATTTCAAAGCATCAGTTCAAGCTGGACTGGATTGTGTTAAAATTAAAATTATGTAAAATTTGTTCCTTAATTTGTCATTTTCATCATGACATTCTTTTAGAACTCTTTTCTTTAATATTTTTCTTATGTGAGTATAACCTTCAACTCAGTATTTGACTGCATTCTTGCAAATTCTAACCTAATGAAGGGTGAAGAAATAAGATGTAAAGGCATGATTTCAATTTCTCTAAAAAACAAGATTATATTTAATTATTAGGTTTTTCTCATCTTGGCTAAATAGCTTAAAGTAGAATAAAGCAGAAAAAATATTAGTCAAATATGTTGGCAATAGTAGAAATACTGATTCTTTGCACTAGGTCAATAGAATCTGGTAGAAAAGAGCAATTTGTATGATATCTACTATATATGTTAGAATAAGGAAAAATAGGAGCTAAAATACAGGGAAGGATCAGAACCAGCTACAAAAAAGGAATTAGGTGATGATATACAAAAATAGAATATGTAAAGGAAGGTGGAATTTATTAGGATCATTGCTTACTTTATTTTTATAGCTTTTTGTAAAAATTAAACTGCAAATCAAATAATATATCTACAAATGCATTGAGATTAAAAAAGGGCAGCATCTTCAAAAGAGGATAAATTTGCCAAAATAGTTAAATATTTTCAAATTCTATTGTATCAAGAATAATTGAGATTAATAACAAAAATAATTGTTGATTATAGGAAAATACTTTTAAAAATTTTATGACTGAAAATTAAGTAGCTATAAATTAATTTAGGCCTAATTTTCTCAACTACTGTCACTTGGGATTTACCCCAAATCTCTGGCCAAAACCAATTTCACCTGTATGACTCCAAGCAACTAAATACAGGGAGGTAGTAGCACTGACCCATTCCAACCTTACAAGGGGGTCTGCAAATAGCCATCTTTTCCTTGGTTCTACCCATCTGCCTGCTAAACTTTCTTACAGCCATTTATTTAGTCTGAACTTTTTCTATTGGCCAGATCTTAAGCAAACGTATTATTCTTTTTCCATTTTTGTCCAATCTTCTGGTAAGCTTACCCAGTAAAGTTTTAAAATATGTTACTGAATATTTTATAGATAAAAATTTTCATATCTAAAATTTTCCACATAGTTATTTTTAAAGTTTCATTTCCACTTTTTGAGATTCACTATCTTTCCCCATATTAATCCCATCTATTCCTTTAAATACTTGAACATATTTTTATTTCATTATTTATACTTTATCAACTAAATTCTAACACCTATATAATTTTTGATTATGTTTTATTGATAATTTTAAAATCACCCCTCATTTATTTTCAAAAATAAGTAATTAAAAAAATTCATACTTAACATTGGCAACACAACATAATTGAGATTCTCAATGTTGTTGCCCTTCTTTAAGAGTGTTAAATATTAGTGTGGAAAATTTAGTAGTCGTTTTCTCCTTGTTTAATTCTTTCTTTGTAAGATTCACAAAGATAAAGTCTCTATTTTCTTCAAAAACATTTAAAGTTTATTTTCTTAGCATTTCACTTGAATTTTGTTATGCATATTTTTTGAAATGGAAACCTAAATTTATTCGTATAAGTAAAATCATTTATTTCAGTGACATTTATTATATTATAAAATATTTAACAATCAAGCCAAAAACTATGAGGTAATGCTTATGATGAATGTAAGCATGCACTTTAATGTGTAACAAAACCTCAATAGTTCAGGACTTTATCACTTCACTTTCAGCATTGGAAAGATCACCTAGACAGAAAATCAACAAAGAAGTATGGAACCTAATGGACACTACAGACCAAATGAACTCAACAGACATTTACAGAATATTTCACCCAACAGTACAGAATTCCTGTTCTTCTCAACAGCATGTGAAACAGTTATTAGTTCACAAAGCAAGTTTTAACAAATTTTTTTTAAAAATAAAAATTACATCCAATATTTTCTCAGACTACAATGACATAAAATTAGAAATGAGTAACAAGAACTTTGACAAGTGTCCAAACACATGGAAATTAAACATGTTCCTGAGTGAATTCTGGGTCAAGAAAAAAATTAAGAAAACAATACAAAAATTTCTGGAGAAAAATGAAAAAAAGTGTAAACAGTGTACAAAAACCTATGGAATGTAGATAAAGCAATGGTAAGAAAAATTTTTATAGCAATAAATTCCTATATCAAAAAGTAAAAAAATTAAAAAAAGAAACCCTAGTGATGCACCCCAAATAACTAGAAAAGCAAGAATAAAACAAACTTTAAATTAGAGAAAGAAAATAAATACTAAAGATCAGAACAGAAATAAACAGAAGAGAGACAAAAGATCTAACCAAACTTAGAAGACCTAACCAAATAAATAAAATAAAAAATGAAGGAGACATTACAACTAATACCACAGAAATATAAATTATCATTAGAAACCATCATGAACAACTATACAAAAAACACTTTGGGAAAACTAGGGGAAATGAGTAAATTCCTGTCCATATATAACCTGCCAAGGTTAAACTTGAAAGAAATAGAAAACCTGAACAGATCTATAATAAAAAGTCACTCAACAAAGAAAAGCCCAGGACAAATGGCTTTACTGCTGAATTTCACCAAACTTTAAAAAAAAAAAAAAAAAAAAGAAATAATGCCAATTCGTATCAAACTTTTCCCCAAAATTGAAGAGGTGGGGATTTTTTCTAACTAATTCTATGAGGCTAACATTACTCTGATCCCAATACCAGACAAGGGTACAAGAAAAAAGATAAATTGCAGGTCAATATCACTAATAAATATTGATGCAAAAATTCTCAACAAAATATTAGCAAACCAAATCCCATAACACATTGAAAAGACAATATAGTAATAGAGTTATTCACCAATAATGATCAAGTTGAGAACCAAGTCAAGAACTCAGTGTAATTTATAATAGCTTAAAAAAAAATAGAAATATAATTAACTAAATGGTTAAAATATCTCTATAAGGAGTGCTATAAAATATTCATGAAATAATTATAGTAGACAAATAAATGGAAAACATCCAGTGCTCATGGATTGGTAGAATCAGTATCATTAAAATGTCCATACTGCCCAAAGTGGTTTACAGATTCAATGCAATTATCATCAAAACACCAATGTCTTATTTTACAGATGTAGAAAAAATAATTCTAAGCTTCATCTGGAATCAAAAATAGCCTGAATATCCAAAGCAACCCTAGGCAAAAAGAAAAAATCTGAAAGCATCACGTAACCTGATTTCAAATTATACTACAAATATACTACAAATATTATATCATGCTGGTATTGGCATGGTATTGGCATAAAGGTAGACCCATAGGTCAATAGAAGAAAATAAAGAACCCAGATATAAAGTCTAGAATCCATAACTAATCAATCTTTGACAAAGCACATAAAACATTCACTGAGGAAAAGTCACCCTATTCAATAAATGGTGCTAAAAAAATGGATAACCATAAGCAGAAGATGAAACAGAACCCCTATCTCTTGCCAAGTACAAAAATTAATTTGAGATAAAGGACTTAAATGTACAACCTGAAAACACAAAAATTTTAGAAGAAAACCTAGGAAAAATTCTTCTGGATATTGGCTTAGGCAAGGAATTCTTGGCTAAAATCCCAAAAGCAAATTTAACAAAATTAAAAACAAATAAATGAGACATAAATAAACTGAAAACCTTCTGCACAGTAAAAGAAATAAGCAACAGAGTAAATGGACTACAGACAGATGGGAATATGCGTTTGTAAACTATACATCTGACAAAGGTGTTGCTGTCCACTGGGCTACTTGGTCGATATGACACAGAGGAAGCATGGCAGACGAAATGAATGATTTTAAAAGGGAAGGCTGGTGCTCACTCAGGCACATAAGCCATCACTTGTCTTTATCCACTTTCTTATATATCCAAACTCATCAGATAACAATAATCCAAGAATAAAGAAGACAAAAGTTAACAAAACTGTCATCAAGATTCCTTATCAGTGTTCATACAGCAAAGTACGTACACACCTTTCCAAACTAAGAATGTCCTTTTTGGAGATAAACAACAACAGAGATAAACCACAGAGGGCTGGGTTGTCTGTTATGTTTGCCCACTTCCCTATATGACTAACTGAAAGTTATTGTGTAAATAGGTAGGGAACAAAGTGCAATGGCCCACTGCCCCAGGCAGATAATCTGTCTCCAGGTGCGACTTGGTGGGGCCCTCCAGCATATTCTTTCCTTTAAGGCGTAACTGCCTGCATTTCTCAGCAAAGCCGCTTACACGAGCTGGGGGAGAATATCCCCCCAAACTCACATCTAGTCCAAGTACTGGAAATGTTCCTTCTTATGGCCTCATAGGAGACTGAGTTATCTCACAAGGGTGCAGGGGACTGTGCCCCTTCTCAAAGGACTTATAGAATATATAAGCAATTCAAACAAATCAAGAAAAATAAAAAAATCAAATAATCAAATAGGTAAACAACATGAACAGACATTTTTCAAGAGAAGAGACAGAAATAGCCTAAGCATATGGAAAAAATGCTCATGACTAATTATCAGAAAATTGCAAATTAAAAGCACAATGAGATACCACCTTTCCTCTGTCTGAATTGACATTAATTAGAAAGTAAAAAACCAATAGATTTTGGCACAGATGTGGTGAAAAGAGAACTCTCATACACTGTTGGTAGGACTGTAAGTTAGTACAACCTCTATAGAAAACAGTGCAGAGATCAAAGAACTAAAAGTAGATCTACTATTAAATCCAGCATTCCCACTACTGGGTATTTACCCACAGGAAATAAGTCATTATGTAAAAGACACATGAACTTGTATGTTTATTGCAGTATAATACACAGTTGCAAAAATATGGAATCAACCTAAGTGCCCATCAACTGATGAGTAGATAAAGAAAATGTGGCTTATATATGCCATAAAATAGTACTAAGTCATAAAAAGGATGAAATAATGCCTTTCACAGAAATTTGGATGGTCCTCAAGGCCATTACCATAAGTGAAGTAATATAGGAATGGAAAATCAAATACCACGTTATCACCTATAAGTGGAAGCTAAGCTACAAGTATTAATATTCGATGTGATACAAAATGGTACAATGGACATTGGAGACTCAGAAGAGGCAAGGGATGAGAGGGTAAGGGAAAAAATACAAACTACCTACCAGATGCAATTTATATAACTTGGTTGACAGGTACCCAAAAACCCCAGACATGCCCGGTACACAATTCACACATGTAACTAACAAGCACTTATACACTAATTCCATCAAAAATAAATATGAGATGGGGAACAATGAGATAATACACCATGATCAAGTGATACTTTTCTAATGGATGCAAATTAATAAACACGGCACATCACATCAATAGAATGAAGGACAAAAACTGTATAATCATCTAATTACATGCATTAATAAGCATTTGATAAAATTCAACATGCTTTCATGTTCAAAACTTTAAACAAATAAGGAATTGAAAGAATATACCTCAAAACAGGAAAGGCTGTAGCTTACAAACTCACAGCTAAATCATATTAAATATAGAAAAGCTTAAAGCCTTTTTTTCTCTAAGGACTGGAACAAGGCAAGGATGCCCATTTTCACTACCTTTATTCAACAGAGTACTGGATATACTAGCCAGAACAATTAGGCCAGAGAAAGAAATAAAGGACATCCAAACTGAAAAAAGAATAAGTCAAATTGTCCATCTTTGTGGATGACCTGATTTTTTTTTTTTTTGCATTTTCTTTTTTATTTTATTTTATTATTATTATTATTTTTTTGTAGATAAAAATATGCACCATAGATGTGGCCCAACCCATTACCCTCCCTCCACCCAAACCTCCCCCCTCCATTCCCCTTCCTTGCTCCTTTCCCCATAGTCTTGTGGTATAGTTGGGTTACAGCCTTCGTGTGAAAGCTATAGTTTAGCTTCATAGTAGGGCTGAGTACATTGGAAACTTTTTCTTCCATTCCTGGGATACTTTGCTAAGGAGAATATGTTCCAGCTCCATCCATGTAAACATGAAAGAGGTAAAGTCTCCATCTTTCTTTAAGGCTGCATAGTATTCCATGGTATACATGTACCACAATTTGCTAGAAAAAAAAAAAAAAAAACTTTTACCATAAAGTGCTATGGGGGGAGGGGGTGGAGTTTCTACTAATACCAAAGCAAGCTCAAATGTTTTTAGAATTTCAGTAGAGGAATTTTTTTAAAATCCTGTTTGGTTTATGAAGCTCAGGTGTGGTTCCTTATTTGTCAGCCTATACCCCCCTCCACCCACAATGAAAACCACATGCCCTCTAAGTGTGTCTGGTGAAGAAATTTTAAAACCAGATCTAAAAACAAGTCAAAAGCAAGTGAGCGCTCTGTACTCTTCCTTTGCCTGAAAATTTCAGGAGCCCCTTTTTACACACACATAGTTATGTTTTAAAGACTGAAACTACTTCAACGTAAAATTATAACAATTTCGGAGAATTTAACCCTAAGATAAACAATGCCTTCCATATCTCAGGTGCTTAATAAATGTGAGTGCTCCCTTCAGCAGCACATATACTAAAATTGGAATAATACAGAGAAGATTAATACATACTCATGTAAGAGAAAAGCAGGGAGCGGGGATAAGGAGGAGGGACTGGTGTGCTCCCACTTAATGGGCACAAAATAAGGGTATATGGCACACTTCTTGGGTGTGGGACACAACTACAGGGATTCTACCTAACAAATGCAAACATTGTAACTTAGTTGTTTGTACCCCCACATTAATCTGAAATAAATAAATACATAAATTAAAAAAAAAAAAAAAAGAGCTAGGAATTGCAGGTGTGTCACTAGTCACAGGCTCAAGGGAAACACTTAAAAAGTTTTTCCTCCTCAGGATTCTGACTTACTCTGCATTTAGAGAAACTAACAATATGTGAGCTGTTCTTTGTTCTTTGAAAGGTCATAACAGAAGTTTGAATTGAACATTAAAGGAAGGTTGACCAGCTCTAATGATTTTGTCTGCCTGAGTGACTGTAACTTCTTTTGTAAGATACAACACAATGTTGTGTGGAAACAAAAGAGTCTGTGGTGTGATAAAAATATTTGTACATTACATTATACTTCTTTTAAGTTTTTTATCAAATATTGTGAGACTTGATTTTCAGAGAAAAGTCTTCAGTGGTATGTAAAATATTGCTATTCAACAGATAAGGAAAATTAAATACACATTATTCATAGGTCTTATCCAAATTCACAGAGTAAGAAAATGGCCTCACCAGGCAAACAAGGCAGACCTCCTAGCTTACAGTCCAAAACTCTACCCAAAAAGATGCCTTTTAACGTTATATAATCAGTATCTACCTTTAGTAGTTTAAAGGAAATTTTTATTTAGTTATTCATGGCCTTGTTTTTAAGCTATTTGAAAATGATACAAAGTCCTTAATCTGTATTTACAAAATGCTTTTGGGAACCTTAGGTTTGGGGTTTCTTCCTTTCTATAACAATAATAGATAAAACTATTGACATTTTAATTCATTGGTAACAATCACCATATGAAAATAAAGTGAAAGTGATCTATAATTTGCTATCATGTTTCCGTCACTTCAGAAAAGAGAGTTTCCTAATAGGAAGGAAAAAGAGGATAAACACAGACAGAAAAGCCTGTGTCAAAATGCTAGAAATGAGCTGGACCAATCTACCAGCTCTTGAATTACTAGCAAATCTAACCCATCATCTTTCACACAATTATGTTGAACCCCATTTCATTCTCTTGTGATGAAGCAAGGTATTATACAATAGATGCCACACAATATAATCTCAATTGTTGAATTGGGAAGTGTGGAAATAAACATTACTGTCATTCAATTTGGATTGCAAGTCATTTAACAGCTATAAAAGCATTTGAAGGTAGGTTACAGGGTAAGTGTTTGTAGTTTGCCAGTTTAGTTTAATACTCTCTGAGGGAAACACAAACTGGACCAACCATGTGAGACAAAAAGAGATTGATAGTAGCCACTCATATACAATGGAACCAGTGCTTGGGTAGACACCAAGAAAATTCAGAGTTCCTAAATGTATAAGTATTTCTGTGATTTTTATCTGTAATGTGAATTGTGCTCTGCCATAAATTTGAGTTCATTTACTTAGAAAGTTGAAGTGGGAATTGCCAGAGAAATAAGAAAAGCACAATGGTTATGGCCACCAATCTGCAGATGTTATTGTTGGCTATGGTGATACAGGCAGTAAGTGAAATAGGTCAGAGCATTGATTTCATGTTTATTCAACAACAAAAAGTATCTATTGGGTATTTCCCATAAGATCCTTATGTTAATAGAACTTAATGACATTCTGTGGACACTGGACCTTTTTAAATTATGTGAATAATTCTTGAAAAAGAAATTACTACTAGAAAATTTTACTTGTTGGAAAATACCTGTTATTTAATGGTAAGACTTAAATTTGATCATTTTCTCATAGAAAGCTACCTTCTATGTTAATGACATGCCATAAAATTTAATAGTCCTAGTACTTTTGTACATAATTTTCTCTCTGCCTGGTGAGCTGCTTTAGTGAGACCCTACTCAGAAATCACTTCTAAAATGTCTTTTCAGATATCTTAGGTAGAATTTGTTATTTTCTGATCTATGTTTCTCAGGCCTTAAATTTTGTGAGGACAGTTATCATCACAGTACTAAATGCAGTTCCAGTCCCAGAGTTACCAGCTGAATGAATAAATAGTATATGTGCATATACTGTTCCCACAGTGTATTGTAAGTATTTACTTATCAGCCTGTGTATAACATCAGACAGAGCCTCTTGACATATAGGACAAATAATACTCATTTAAAAATATTTATGCATGGCTCAGTCCCTGTAGCTCATCAGCAGCTTGGGAGCCAGCCACATACAGCGAAGCTGGAGGGTTCAAATCCAGCTCGGGCTTGCCAAGCAACAATGACAACTACAACCAAAAAAAGTAGCCAGGTGTTGTGGTGAGAGCCTGTAGTCCCAGCTACTTGGGAGACTGAGGCAAGGGAATTGTTTAAACCCAAGAATTTGAGGTTGCTGTGAGCTGTGATGCCACAGCACTCTACTGAGGGTGACATAGTGAGACTGTGTCTCAAAAAAAAATTATGCATACTTTTTGAGGTATAATTTGCATATTAAAATATTTTAAAAATTAAAAAAACAATAAAATAAATAAAATATTGATAAATTTGATGGATTTTTGACAGATAAGTGCAGTCATGTAACCACACCATAAATATGAGGTACAAAGTTTCCACCATCTCAATAGTCTGCTCCTTTGCAGTAAGATCCCCTACTCCCATTCTTGTTTTGCAACCATTCACCTTTATTCTGTTAACAGCCTTTCCTAGAATTTCATATAAATTCTATTATATGAAAATATATAGTTATATATAGTATTGTATGTAATGAATTCTATTAATATAAACTGAATTTTCTGTAATTGAAATCATACACAAATTTGAAGCTATAATGAATAGAGTTGTTATGAACATCCTTATACAGATCTTTGGGCAGATCTGTGGGTACATTTATGATTAAATTTATAGGAAATGGCTTATTTATAAAGTGGCTTACTACTTTGCATCACTACCAACCTCGTATCCGAGTTCCAGGGATTTTCAGTCCTCTCTAACACTTGGTAATGTCAGTGGTCATTTTAGTCAGAATAAAGTACTATATTTTTGGAATATTATGTGTTATTCCACAATAATGAGAGAAATTTTGAATTTCCTTCAACTAATGATGTTGAGCATCTTTTCATTGCAAACAAATCAACTATGTACAATGTGTACACTTATGAATTTGGATTCTGATTCATGAACCAGTATACAGGTGCATACATAATACATACACATAGATGTATCAATATGAAAAATGAAAAGTATATACATAACAATATACACACAACATACATTATGGTCACATTTTTTTGATTGTATATGCATACACACATGCTATAGTTTGGTTATTTGTCCCCACCAAATCTCATGTTGAAGTTTAATCTCCACTGTGGCAGTATTGAAAAGTAGGGCCTAATGGGAGGTATTTGGGTCATGGGGGCCAGGGGAAAGTAGATCGCTCATGACTGGATTCATGCCCTCTCAAAGTGGGAGTTGAGTAATTTCTTACTCTATTAGCTCCCAAGAGCTGCTTGTTAAAAAGAACCTGGCACTTTCTTCCACACCATGTGATCTCTGCACAAAGCAGCTTCCCTCACTAGATTCCCAGTTTTGAATCCTCTAGACAACAGCATCATGAGCCAAATAATCTTTTTTTTTTTTTTTTTTATAAATTACTCCCAGCCTCAGAATTTTTTTATAGTCACACAAATTAAGACAACACATATACACAGATATTTAAATTAAATATATATATAAATAAGGTATGTACAAGGTCTGATAATTAATTTCATATACTCACCTTTTAAGTATTTCCTTTGGGAAGCTATGTACTGATGCCAATGCCTAAGTCCACCCTTCAAAGCAATTTTGAAATTCTTTTACTGTAATGGCCATCAGAGTTATCATCATACAATATACAAAAATACACAACACTAATGAACAGCACTCAGCAGGACACCACCACACACCAACAAGAACACAATTGTGAGACAGTGATACCAAGGTTATGAAACCTTGATAAGTTGTTTGTATAGTGCTCCCAATGTAAGCACACTGTGGTAAGTTTGTCAAATTTATTGTCAGACTTCATATGATGACAGCCTTGATGCACATTCCAGAAAGAGAATTCTAAAATTGCTTCAAAGGGTGGAATATGGGCATCAGTGCATAGCCTGAAGGTGACCATGGTCATATTCAGCAATGAGGTATGTAGCACTTTTTCTAGGATAAGTTTGCAAACTTAATCAATAGACCTTGAATATATGTGCTCAATATGCATATATGAAGAGGATATATACATAAAAATGCATATAGGTTTAAAGCATAAAGTATAAATAATATGTACATATATATATATATATATATATATATATATATACGTACACATACAAAATGTATAAATGCTTAAATATATGTAGGTTTAATGTTTCTTATCTGAAATGCTTGGGACAAGAACTATTTTGAATTCTGAATTTTTTTATATTTGGCCTATTCAGCCTATTTGTATGGGTTTTTGTATATACTCAAAAAGTTTACATATACAAACATCTATATCTGTCTATCCAATTAGGAAAACTTCAACACTGATTTGAGGAGTTATTGTTAATTATTCTGTCTTTGTCTGTTTTTATAAGAATTGTACCATGGTTATGAAAAAGAAAAAAATGATAATTTTTTAGAATATATTTAAATAAAATGATACAACATCTGTGATTTTAAAATAATGCAAAAGTGAAACAAAAGTAGAAAAACTTGATTTACTGAAGATAAACTCTTAATATAATGCTATGATAATTAATAGATAATTTAAAGATAATAAATGTACCAATAGAATAGAATAAAGAGCTCAGAAATAGACTGATTCCTGAATGAACACTGCTTGATAAAGAGTATTATTCTAAGCCTAGAAACATACAGAAAGATCAACTCCAGGTGAACTATAAACATAACTGTGAAAGCCAAAACAATGAATTATTACAAGACAATAGAATATTTTTATGACTTCTATAGTAGGAGAAATTCTTTAGCAAGACATAAAAGACACTAATAACAAACAAAGAGATTTATAAACTGACTATGTTATAATTAAGAATTTCTATTTATTGAGAGACTCAGAAGCATGAAAGTTAAGAAAAGGAATTTAAGACACATTTAACTGATAAAGAACTCACATCCACATAATATAAAAAAAAAAAATTGGAAAGGAGTAAGATAAACAAATTTTTAAAAATTGGAAGAAATTTAATGGATCCTTCCCAAATTTAAATATCCAAAATAGGCAATAAATATATGAAAGATGCTCAGCCTTAATAATCAGTGAAAAGCAAAATTCAGATCTCAACGTGATAGCACAGCATACCTACCTAGTTGGTTAAAGGGGAAAAAAGAAAAAAAAAAAAACTGACAGCACCAAATGTGATAAGAATGTGAAACAACAGGAATATCCACATACTACTTAAAGGAAGGAAAACTGGTACTTTGAAAACAATTTAACGTACAATTGCTTGTAATGACCTATCCCTTTAAATAACCCAAAGATTTATCTGTAGTCAACAAACTATATAAAATGTGATATATCAAAATAGTGAAATATAAACAGGAATGAAAGAATCATAGCTACCTGCAATTGAGTAAATATCCAACACATAATTTTAAGCAATCTATATTTTGAATTTCAATATATTTTAACAGTCAAACCCAGGAAAAATAAAACATATTATTTAAGGAAGCATAATTGTGTAGACTACTTTTTGATAGGCAAGGAGATACAGAGCATAAAATCAAGATACAGGCTTGTTATCTCAAGATAGGTGAGAGGGAAAGCTTACAAACTAAAGGTACATAGTGGATTCTGGACCACAGCAAATATATTTTTTTAATTTTTTAAAATTTCTAATTAATATGAGGGTACAAATGTTTGGGTTACATTATTTTTAATTCTAAGGTAAAATTCAAGTTGTAGTTGAGCCCTCCACACAGGGATCTTGCTGAATACCTTCACATTGTTCACATTAGGTGGGATCCTGCCCTCCTTCCCCCCACCAATCATCCTCCTTCTTCACCCCTGCCCATCTCCCTCTTTCCCCTTCCCCTTGCTAGACTATATTTGTGTTTTATCTTTCTTGTAGGAATGTAGTTGTTTATATATTGGTTTCATATTAGTACTAAGTACATCAGATATTTTTCTTAACCTAGAAGATATTTAGAGGGATGATTAATGTTTTCTTTAAAATAATTATAAATTTATTTGTGTACCTTCATATATATGTGTTTTATTTTATAATCATAAAGTGAAAAAAATGAGAATGCATGAAAGAAACTGAAGACAGAGAATGTAAGGGGATTTTCTGCAAAGGAGAATGGAGAAACCAGACACTAACTGGTTAAGTAAATGGGGCTTAAAAAGAGATGTTGTAGGATGTGAGAAGTTATATCTTGCTTTACATTGATGAGATGTATTCAGCAGACTATTTTCCTTTACAAATGTATAGCCAGGGAGGTGCATCTCTTTTATGTATTCTCCACCAGGTTGCATGCATATGGAAATAATATGGCACTCTGAAGTTGGTGTTGACATAGTCTTCCAAAACACTATAACTTTTTAGATGGATATGGTATTTGGATATAAATCATCACTAATATTTTCTTTTTTTTTCTTTATATATATTTCCTCTCCTGAGTATGGGTAATCCAGAAGTGTAGACATTTGATGGTTATAAATCAATATACATAAAATTCTATAATTTAGCTTGATGAGTCACTTAGCTGAGTAGAGGAAGTAGGGCAATGAGATGCAGGAAATTCATTTCCATGGCAGGAAATGTAACCCCTTTGCCCACTAATAGACCCTCCACCCCCCAAAAAGGAAGCGAGAGCTCTACATGATCTGTTTTTATTTCTATTAGCACAAGACCTAGTAACACCTTTAAAAATGAGGAGAAAAATAAATGATTTCCATATGAAAGTAACATTTTTGAAAACAGAAATGTGAGGCTTTCTTTTTTATTCCTATTCTCCTAGTGATGGACAGAGTACATGCTGTTCTTTCATTCTGCTGCAGCACTTCATTCCACACAGATTTTATGGGCTTATGAGTCTCTTTTTGCTGACACCACCATAACCTCTTCCCCTACTGTTTTCTCTTTCTTGAACATTCTTCATTCAAGTAGTCCAAATTACTGTATTAGTGTGAGCACATCCTGTCCTCCTTCACTGCCTTTACTTCATATGCATTCAGCCCTCTAACAGTCCTTAATATCTATTGGGTAATATTGAACAAGTGCAAAATTACTATAATCTCCTCCAAATTGTTATAATCTGAACCTAAATATGCATCTGTAATTGGCCTTTTAAAAGTCTGTTCATGAGGGTCTCCTGGTCTAAAAGTGTTTGACTCTCCTGTTAATCTCTGTGTTTTATAACGCTATTTCCTGTATATTAATGTATTACTCCTGATTAATACTTAGAAAGATACTACATTCTATTTTTCCCCTCTAATCCATTCATGGCCCTATTTCCTTGTGTTGCTTAGAAGGGCTCTTCCGAGATGCACAACAATGGGATGGCTCTTCTTTGCAAAGAATCTTCATTAAAATAAAAAAAATGTTGACATGGCTTTGATGACCACCTAGGATAGCAAATATTTATCACAGTAGCCCATCATAATCTTAATTATATTAGGAATTTTAAATTCATGAAATATCAGGCTGTTAAAATTTTTTAAATGAACTTTATATTTGCTAAGAATGAAAGAATTACAAAGACATTGAGAATATGAGCTGACTCCTACAAAGAGCTGAAAGCATTTCCAATACTCTTGAGTATCACATATTTGATTGTACTTTGGCAGGTGTGTGTTATTAGCCAGAATGTAAATAAAGCAAAACTTGATATGATGAAGAGAATAGTTATGATCAATTGATTAAAATACCAACAGTTCCTTTCCTGAAAGAGATAGGGACTGATAACAGGTGATGATATTACCTGATGCTTGCCACAGAAAAGAGCATATTAGTTCTCTCTCTTTATATTAATATTGTCTCTTTTTTTAATAAAACATCTTCAAACAAACACAAATAAGAAAAAGCAGATTTTTTAAAGGATTTGCTCCCTCTACTCTCCTCTTAACTCCTTAAGGAGGTGACTAGTAACAGCTAAGTATTAAAATAAATTCTGATGGGAACAAATTGATCCACTACTGACTGAAATGAAAATCACTTTACTTCAGTATATTAAATGACTGTTTATTGAATTTGGGGGCACTTCACACAAGCCATTTGACCTGAAGTGGTCTCCAACAGCCTGTGTAGCTGGCTGGCTAGAAACCCAGAGAAAACCAGAATGGGGCTTTTGAGAGGTGGAGGTTGTTTTTACCTGATGGTATATACTGGATAAACCAAGAGTGCAATTTTTCATAAGCCTATGCTTCAGAATCAGTAAACTAATTTTAAATCCAGGCCAATCATATCCAACAACTATGACACGGAGTAGTGACATAATCTGCCTTAATTTGTTTTATCTATTCAACTGGAATCTTCCTCAGCCTTGAAGGATCTTTGGCCAGATCACATAAAATGCTCTATGTAAAGTTTCTAAACCCATGCATGACCCACTAAGAATATTTGATTTCCATTTTCTTGTTTTTATTTATTTATTTATTATCCCATTTCATAATACAAAATATACATCCTTCTGTTCTGGCCTACACAGTATTCCTTTTGGTAATAAACATAGCATTTGCTTCCAGCAGTTAGTGCTCTGATCAGTGAGAAACACAAAAGACAGGCTTTTAACATTCAGTCTAAATGTTAGCATCTTGCCTTATATAGAAAGACTAAAATCGAGTCCAGCTTCTTCTCCCAGTAGCATCAACTCTCCCATCAATAGACTTGATGCTACTTCTAATTATCTCTATGCCCCAAAGGAAAAAGTTATTTTCTCCCTAAGTCTGCCCTATGATTTCATTGGCAATTATTCCCCATTATGCAAGGAGCTTCCTGTGGCCCAATCCAGTAATTATTGTTATGGATCAATGCATTAGGAAATTTTCTTACAAGGAACAGCCAGAGAGCTGCTTACAATGGCATGATCTTCAGCCTCAATTTAGTGTGGGTGGAGTACTTTCCCATGTTCATTGCAATGTGAAAACATGTAGCCGTTGATGTGGCCACTACTCTTAAATCCAAAACTATTAATAAAAAAACCACTCAATACATTTATTGCATCCTAATGTCTGTACATCTTCATATATAAACTGAAACTACAAATTCCCAAGTGATTAGCATGTACTTCCCTTCTTCCCATTTCTATTGAGCTGGAAATGGAAACTGTTCCAATAATAATCAGCGTCATAAAAGCACAGAATATATTTCATAGCTACAAATCAAAGTTATCGTCCTCTCTTCCTCTGTCATTTGACCCAGGCAAATGTAAGTAGGGAATGCTTTGCCAAGTCTTCTTCATTTTAAGTTTCCTACTTCAGGGTAGATTCTACCATTTGTTCTTCTTCCCACTTAAACTCTCTTGAGATAGGTCTCTTTGCGAAGCAAATTGCTCTGTGCCTGCTAGAAATAAATAGTTTTAATTTTACCTCTTAATCTTCATTTTAACTTTCATCTTGAATTTCCCATTTTCAAGTATCTGACTAAATTGATTTGATGCTTAATGCTTGCCAAATAAATAATGAGGCTCTGAATGAGTCCATATGTAATAAGGCAAGGATTTCATTACTCCTAACATCACTATAATCAGGCAATGATTAAATTATTTCTAACATTCTTAATACCAACGTGAAAATATGCTAAAGACCCAGAACAATTTAAGCCTTCCCGATGTGTTTTGTATCAAGCATTTGTATATCCAGCAGTTTATCACAATGTTGCAGGAATTGGCCTGTAAGGGTTTATGCTAATGACAATGGAAAGAACTCATCCACAGGTGTCCCCTTTTATCTTAGCTACATCTTTAAAATCATTTATAAGTTCCACAGTAACAACCCTATGGCCCACCAGCAGGAATGCTGATTAACACTTACTGGGGAAAGGAAGACTTAAATAATCAAACAATTTGCAAATTTTAGAAACCTAGACAGATGTTCAACTCATGGTTATTTTGTGAGGGTGGGCGGTGCTCTGAACTGAAGGAGCATCTGCCTACTTTTTTTCATTCAGGATAGAGAGAAACTCAGCCATGTCTTCCAATCAAGGGTACTCAGATCTATCTCCAGCCTAATTGGCATTGCTTCTAGTTTACAGAAATTAGGTTATGGCCATTGCATCCAAGGGAAATGCTTAACACAGATCTCTGAGTTATGTATATAGTGCATTTGGATCCCGATAGTAGGAGTACCACCCAAGACATGATTTGCAGCTTTAATGCATGCCTACAGGATGGGGATATTGATGAGAAATCAGTATTAGAGCACTGTGAATCATCATTAAAAGGCATTTAAAATTTGCTTGTAAAATATGCCTTTTGTTGCACTCTATGCACTCTCCTGGAAAGATAAAGTAGTGTATTAAAATGATGATATGGATGTTAATAAATATGAAGTCATGGCTACTCTATTAGATTAGAATATGGCAAAAAGGAACCCCTGCAGTTTACTTCCCAGGGTAGAGGTTCTGTTTTGATTATTGAATTTACAGGTGGCATTTTATAATAGTCTAAAGACAAAATATAATTTTTCTGGCCACTAAGCTAGCCATTGGTTCAGAACTTTAGTTTAAAGGGATAAACATTCCATTATTGTTTATCGCTGTTTCTGTTGCCTGTAAATTCCATTTGTGGACTTAACTATAGGCTACAAGATTGTTGACTCTGGATATCAAGTAATTTCAGGCTGTCTGAATTGTTAATATGAGGACTTCCTGAACAGCAAACAATCCTATGTTTTTCGGCACAAGGACAGCCCAGACATGTGGAGGAGGGGTGAGCTGCGGGACATGGTGCAGTGCATTGAGATACACCTAATTTTCATTGTAGTCATTGTACATCAAAATAATTTTTATTTAGTGATCAACTAGCATTTAGCATGTAGCATTTATCTTATTAGAGCTACCAATTTAATTATATACTAAAACATTCAAATTAGCAAACACATAAAGGAAAGCTACTTATGCATGGCTGAATACAAGCATATATTACAGTTAATGTATTTACCATTAATACAATCATTGTGTAATTTAAGACGGGTTGTACCAAAGTATCTTACTAATGTAGGTTTGAATACTTTCATTTTTGGGGACAAGTTTCTGAGTTTATTTCTATTTCTTTTTTTTACATAACTTACAAAATATAGTTCTCTTCACTAATGGCTGTTTAGTAAACATTTTCAACTTCTTCTGAGTGTCTACTTTGAAATTATATCTAGCCAGAATATGTTGCCCATTGTCATTAAAATATTAATTTTTTTTGAGATCCAATGGTACTCCTAATATTTAAAACGGCCTCAGAGGATGATAGATGTTGATATCCTAATGTGTCTTCAACAAGCAGCAAAGACTAAATCCATGTGGATTAGACTCTGGTCACATAATATTTCATACAACATTTCATACTATGCTTTCTTCACACTTTTTAGGGAATGCTTTCCTTACCCTTACAGAGTACATCCATGCACTCTGCCTATCAATTGGTTACTCTAGTGCTTTTACTCAACATGCCATTAAAGAATCATTCTCTGACAATGAACTTTATCAAAGCTAAAGTCTTAATGTTCTGTCAAAGATACTCGCTTGTACGCATTTCAAATTGATGTTTGCATACATCCTATTTATAAAGGATCCATTAATTTGTTATTCCAAATCTTGAGTGTTTGCAGGACTATTTATTCTTTGTAATATCATTCCACAAATAACTAACATAAGAACTGATCTCCACGAGTCTGTCCAGCAGAATAAACTCATGTAATTGAAGCTTTTTTTAGCTCTTCATACTGTGGATTTTCTTATCTTGCTTAGTTTGAAGAACATGGTTGTCTTAGTTTTTCTTCTATCTCAGTGGGTGCTCCTGTGGGAGCCCCTCCCCTTCCCTAGCTGATGTCCTTAGAATCCTCTCCTAGTCCCTCTCTTCTTACTCTGCGTTATCTCCTTACCCATGGGATAATTGGTGATTCTCTGTGGGATTTCTCTTTTCCTGACATAAGACTGAAGATTTTTTTTTTTTTTTTTTTTTTTTTTATATTCATGGTGGTTGTATTTTGCTGTACTTGGAGATCTCTATGGTTCTTGAATTCAACAAATCCCTAACTAAATTATCTCTCATCTCCCTAAATGTTTCCTTCTTCATCTTATCTTGAAGCAACCTTGTCATCTGTAATCCCCCCCCCAAATGCCCAACCCTGTCCCATGACAATACCCCATTACTATGGAGTGAGCCCAGATTTCTTCATCTCTTGCTTGCACACATACATCAGTTTGATAAGTGATTTTTTTGAGCTTTATTTTTGACATTTCCTTAGTTATCTAAAATGAAATTTTTCAGGGCTTATTTTTCACTGTTTGCAACTCATGACGACAGTACTGACCTCTTTTTTTTTCTATTACTCCTTCTGTGGTTAATATAACAGTCTCTTGTTTTTTTTCCTACCTCCCTGCCTGCTCCTACCAGGTCATCATATGGCCCTCCATTTTCCACTTCCATAAATGCCAATATTTCCCAGGTTCCACCTGCATCACTGTTTTCCTTTAATTCTATTTTCTCTGCCTAGCACAATCTCCCACATTCCAAAGTCTCCCGTGACTCCCTCTTTGCTGGTAAATCTCAAATTTATATTTCCTTTCATAGAATATTACCTCCTTCCTATGTATCTATCTTGTTTAAATACGCCACAGGAATGTTTCTTCCAACTTAGAATGTTTAAAACTGCATTTATCATTTTCTTCCAAAGAACAACTATTCCTTTGAAATTCCTCATCAAAAGGAATTGGGCTACTGAGCCAGAAAACTTGATGTTCTATTTAATTTCTCCTCATCTTTTACTTTTCACATTACCAAGTCCAGCCACTTCTACCTCCCAGCATCTCTCCAAACTATACCCACAACCACTATCTTATTTAAGATACTCATTTTTTTTTTTTTTTACGAGAATGATTGTAGCACCTTATATCTGATTTCCTTATCACCAGCTTTTCCCTTCAAGCCCTTCTCTATATGTAGCCAGAGTGTTCTTTCTAAGGTACAAATAAGATTATGCTACTTCTCTGCACAAACCCTTTTGAGATACCATTGCCTTCAGAATAAAGTTGGAACTCCAAAACATGGCTTAGTGATTCCATCTCTTTCTCTCTCTCTTAAGTATGGTCTCTTACCATTTCCAACTTTTCACTGTAAGCATTAGCGTACTGAACTCTTTTGGGTGCTCTGCCTTCCATATGTTCTCTGTTGCCTTGGTAAAACAAGTTTTTATATGCTACTTTCTCTGCCTAGTACATTATTCTTCTGCCCACACTTCCTTAACAATTTATTGTGCTGATCCTTTAAGGCTTAGTTTTGAAAACACATCTTCTGGAGCTCTTTCCTTGACCTTGCCAAGACTTGGTTAGGTGCCTTTTTTTTTTTTTTTTTAATTAAATCATAGCTTGTACAGCAATGCAGGCTGGAACATATTCTTCTTAGCCTTTTTTATGCTTCTCAGAAAGCACCTTCTATTTTCCTCTATAGCATACTGGACGTCTCCTGGCATGGTAGTATACTCACTTACCTGCTCCTTCACTTGACTAAGGGCTTTACTTTTCATCAGACAAAACAGCTGTGTAAACAGGCGCTCAATAGGTGCTTGTGGAAAATGTGAGGGGAGATATGGAATGTTATTTTAACAATTTCCAATTATTTAAAACTTTACAATTGCTCCCTATTGTCTTTGAGAAAGGAAACAAAGTCCTTAGCTCTAGGACTAATAGTTGGCTGTTTTCAATCTCTACTCCTGCCACACTTCCATTGCAGCCCAGTTTTTTCACATAAAGCAAACATATAATTAATTCTCCCATCATACTGTGTCCTCTCTTGAACCTTGAACCTTATCTCTCCTTTATTTCCACTTGCCTTTTACATATGATTTCTGATTCACTTTAAAGGCCACTTCCTCTGCTTTTGCAAGGTGAAGTTAATCACCTGCTTCTTAGTATTTCCCCTAGTATTCAGCATAGATTCCTATTATAAGCTTTATTTTATTTTTAATAATTGGTTTATAAGTCTGCATACCACTACACCATAACTTTGGGGGACAAAACACAGAATATAGCCCTGTGAAGATGATGAGTATTTAATAAATGCTCTTTGGGTAACTGAATAAGGAGGGCAACATTTTGCTAAGAGAATCAGCTCTTCAATCTAAGTCTAATCTTAATTCACAGATCTTATTTAGGTTGTTTCAAAAGTTTTGTCCGTTTTAATGTCATGTGTTTTTGTAGCTCCATATCTCAATAAATATTTATTCTACTGTGTCATGGTATATACTGATCGATGGAGAATTTTGTACTCTATACATTGATGCTGTTC
>CAUYPK010071605.1:0-11232 GCA_963574355.1 Loris lydekkerianus | reverse complement strand
CTGGGACCCTGAGGGCAAAGCTTGCCGGAGCAGTTTTTCCACACAATGGCTTTCACTTAGCCCAGCTCAGTGGCTCCTTTTGGGGTCCCAGACAATGCCCAAAGTTCTCCACACTTTTGCTCAAGCTCTCCCCAGTGCAGCTCCACTGAGCGCCACATCCAAGAACACCAAAAAAGTTCACAGGTAAGGCCTTTCCGGTTTGTAGTCTCACTGCTGCTTTTACTCACGGTTGCCGGCGTGATTAGGTTGATCGAAAACACGCAGCCACTTGCCAGTTTTCCACTGTTTTTGTCTTCCTCCTGTGGTCCAGAAGTCCCTTGCTGGCTCCCTGTATCCTCAAAGGGATGATCACAGGCAGATCCCACCGGCCAGAGATGTCTGGAGTCTTGTCTCCCCAGATTCCCCAAGCCCAGTTACAGGGAAGCTGTTACTCAGCCGCCATCTTTAATCCACTCTCCAGATGTGCTCTTTTAATCCTTTCGTTCTGGGATAATTTCTAGAATTATTTATTTAATGATCTTTTTTCTGCTATTACTTTCTTTGTTCTCTCTTTCTGGATTATTGGGCATCCTGGAATAATCTTCTAATTTTCTTTCCTTTCTTCTCTCTCTCTCTCTCTCTTTTTTGAGACAGAGTCTCACTCTGTTGCCCTGGGTAGAATGCTGTGGTGTTATAGTTCACAGCAACCTCAATCTCTTGGGCTCAAGCAATTCTCTTGTTTTAGCCTCCCAAGTAGCTGGGACTACACATGCCCACCACAATGCCCAGCTAGTTTTTTTTTATTTTTAGTAGAAACAGGATCTCAGTCTTGCTCATGTCGGCCTCAAACTCCTGAGCTCTGGGGATCCACCTGCCTCAGCCTCCCAGAGTGCTGGGATTACAGGCATGAGCCACCACACCTGGTCACAATATTCTAATTTTCTTATCCTTTCTCACTGTCAAGAAAGAGAGTTTTGGGTGTCTTGTGTAGTGTACTCTTTGATTCTGTAATGGTCTCCACCTTTCATTGTCTTTGTTCTGTACGTTGAAGAAAACTGACAGTAATCAAATTTTTTTTTTTTCTGCAGAGATGCAAATAAATTTTGTCTGGTGCAGGTGCAAGTTGATTTCCCCCTCTCTCAGGAAGCCAGTTTTGCATCTATTGACATTCTTTTCGTCATTCTGCATTGTTTGTTTACGTGTCTGCTCTCTGATTTCTCCATGGAGACATTTGTATTGTCTTACTGGTCCCTTTGTTAGTTGATGAGTTAAATAAAATCTTAGACATGCAGTCATCTTAAAATCTTAATTTTCTACATCTTTTACTCTCTATCTTCTCCCTCTAATCTAGAATATTTCTTTAACTTTCTATTCTAAACCTTCAATTGAGGTTCTCATGTTTGCTTTCATATTTTTAATTTCCAAAACCTCTCTTTTTGTTTTCTGAATGATAACTTAAGGAAAACCCCATTCTTAGTTCAGGGCTACGACAACTTATTTATCTGAGGGTATTCATGACAGTTGATTTTGATGCTATGTTCTCCTGCATAGTTTTTATTTCTTCTTCTTTGCTTTGCTCTGTTCTGGCATTTGGTGTTTTACTCAGGTGTCTGGTGACCTTCATTGTTTACTTGCAACAGAGAGGCAGTTTGGATGCTATGGGTGAGATTCAGTGTAGGCTGATTGGGCTGAGTTATTCTATCGGGAGCCTCTGATGTTAGCGTCTTTGAGTCTTTTCCTCAGGGAAGACCTTCCCATTCTCTGATTAGAATATTTCCACTTTGCTGCCAGTGCTCTGTGAATCTCCAATTCTACTTGTATTTATTTATTTGAGACAGTCTCACTTTGTTTTCCTGGGTAGAGTGCTGTGGTATCACTGTAGCTCACAGCAACCTCAAACCCTTGGGCTTGAACAATTCTCTTGCCTGAGCCTCCAACGTAGCTGGAACTATAGGTGCGTACCACTGCACCCATCTAATTTTCCTTTTTTTTTTTTTAAGTAGAGATGGAGTGTGGGGGAGTATTTTGCTCTTGCTCAGGCTGGTCTTGAATAGGTGAGTTCAAGCAATTCACCTGCCTTGGGCTCCCAGAGTGCTAGGATTATAGGTGTGAGTCACTATGCCTGGCCCAAATTCTATTTGTAAATTTGCACTTCATCATTTTTTAAATAAACAGTTTATCCTGAACGGTACTTAGACTCTAGATACCCTTTTTTTAAATTCTCTCCAAAAAGAATAAACATTCAGGTTTCTGCTTGGTGAGGCACCAGTTTGGGGGGGGGGGGGGAGGGTTGGAGTGTGGTTGGAGAATAGGGGGATTGAGGGGAGGTTAGTTCCAGGCTCTGTGGAGTAGGGAGGGGATCTGGTTAGATGCTTTCACACAGACTTTTTATTAATCCTCCTGTCTTTAGTCTCACTTTTCTAACCACATCCAGAAGTATTAGACACTTCTGAATCTTGAGTCTTAGGGATGTACAGGGTATTTTCAGTGCTTCTCAGCTCTCCCTACTAGAGGTACTCAAACTTTTTAAACAGGGGGCCAGTTCACTGTCCCTCAGACCGTTGGAGGGCCAGACTATAGTTAAAAAACCCCAACAACTGTGAACAAATTCCTATGCACACTGCACATATCTTATTTGGAAGTAAAAAAACAAAACAGGAACAAATACAATCTCACCACCTCATGTGGCCCATGGGCCATACTTTGAGGACCCCTGCTCCCTACTATGACCAGGTAAGGAGTTCCGCCCTTGAACTTTATTTTTTTATTTTTTGGAGACAGAGTTTCACTATGTCGCCCTTGGTAGAGTGCTGTGGCATCATGGCTCACAGCAACCACAAACACTTGGGTTCAAGTGATCCTCTTGCCTCAGCCTCTTGAGTAGCTGGGACTACAGGCGTCCACCACAACACCCAGCTATTTTTAGTAGAGATGGAGTCTTGTTCTTGCTCAGGCTGGTCTCAAACTCCTGAGCCCAAACAATTCACCTGTTTCGGCTTCCTCATGCTGGGATCACAGGCTTGACCATGGAGCTCAGCCTGCTCTTAAACTTTCTAAGTGAGTTCCCACTCATCCATCTGCCTTTCAGTTTCCAAAATTTTGATACAGTGATTTCAACTTCTGTTTTCTCTTCCTTCATGGGTTTAGGTCTTTAAAAATTCACTTCTTATTGTTTTCAGGGACCTAAAGTAAAAGCATATGTTTACTTTATCTTTACTTGGGATTTTAATGCATCTTTTATTTCAATCTTCATTTTCTCAATTTCCCTGGTGTCAAGGGGAAGTATTACATGATTAAGAGGAAAAAGTAATGGCACTAGCCCATGATGCCACAATTCTCTGTTCCCCCCGGGAGTCGAATGATGTTGGCCAGGTCATGTTAGCCAAAGTTGTTGCAAAGTACTAATAACTTACCATGATATGGATCAAAAATAATGCACATAACTTTCCTGACCCTCCAATTATGTTTTCTTTGACAGTCTTTGCTGGGACATAGTCTTTCCTGCTATTCCTGAGACTATCTGATTTCGGACCAGCACTTCATCAAGAGCAGGGGTGGCTGGGAGATGACATTTGAAAGCCTCCCTTCCCCAAAGCAGGTATGTCCATAATCTAGTGGCTCCTACTGTCCAGCTACAGTATTTGACTGTGGGAGGTGTTTGGACTTGGGCTTCCAACTTTCTGAGTGTATCTGCTCAGTCCCTCACAGGACAGTTTTATTTCTGCTACCGTGGACTCCAAAGTCTGGAAGGGCAGTGTTGCCCTGACTGCCATGTTACTTTGCTCTTCGTTTCCAAATTGAGACTCTAAACCCATGCAACCAAATTCAACCCTATTCCATCAAAGGCTATGGAAGTTATTGAACTTTGTATGTGGCAATGAGGTTTCCATTGTTTTCTTCTTTTTTCTCTAATGTCTTTTTGGTAGATGCCTCTCTCTTCTGGTGAAAGTGATTCCTTGTTGCCCTCAGAGAAGGCTTTCTAACTCCAATCAACCCATGTTGTTGTTCCTCAGGACCCTTTAAAATTTCATTCAGATTTCCTGATATGGAGTTGTTTCTTGGTTTTGTTTTGTTTTCTTTTTTTCTCACTTTGTTTGGGTGGGCCCAAGGGAAAGATTTCTATCAGATGTGAGTGCCAGGAATAGTTGAGCTTCCCTTGAATTTTTTTTTTTTTTTAATTTCTTTATTTTTTATTGTTGGGGATTCATTGAGGTACAATAAACCAGGTTACACTGATTGCATTTTTTAGGTAAAGTCCCTCTTACAGTCGTGTCTTGTGCCCAAAAGGTGTGGCACACACCAAAGCCCCATTCCCCTTCCTCCTTCCCTCTCTTTGCTCTTCCTTTCTCATTTCATTTCTTTCTTTCTTTTTTTTTTTTTTTTAAAGCAGGAACTCAACTTTATGGCGGCAAGCAGCCGCTTATATAGAGCGGGGGGAAGGGGCGGGGAAAGAAGGCAGGCGGATGAGGTGAGTGACAGGGTTGGGCCAATGGCATGGTACCACGTTGACTGTATCTAGGTAGAGGCAGTTTCAGGCTTGGCCTTGCTGAGTCATTGATGGATCTACTTCTAGTCAGGCTCGGGAAGTTGCACTAGGCCTCAGGCACATGGCAGGGCCCAATAATTACCTCTTTTGTTTTTTGTATGGTGGATAAACATAGCCCCAAAGTCATTTCTTAGTACAGTAGCATTTATTATGCCTCTCTCAACTATAATAAAAGCAAATATTTTTATATTTCTTACATAGTAAACACTCAATACACATAACTTAAAATAATAAAGGGATAACATGAAGTCCTTAACATCAGTACTTTAAACTATTTTTCATTGTTATGAGAAGCTGTTATGTAAGAGTGTTTATAGTGCATTGCTGAGGTTTGCTGCAATCTTCCCATAAGCT
Organism: Loris lydekkerianus; assembly: GCA_963574355.1. Lineage (NCBI taxonomy): Eukaryota > Metazoa > Chordata > Mammalia > Primates > Lorisidae > Loris > Loris lydekkerianus. Next base: position 6,353 of record CAUYPK010071605.1, on the reverse strand, counting down.
AGACTTTATTAACCCCAGTATTTCATAAAGAGGTGAAGAAATAATACTAGAATGACTGGAGTTTCTGTCTTTTTGCACTAAAATGACCATGTCAATTAAATGATACACAAAAAACTGAAGTTATAGTGGACATAAGAGCCACAACTTCCTATAGCCACAAAAGCAAACTCAGATGTCCAAAAGATACATTTAAAATGAAAGTTACAAATGATAAGAAAAGGTATAGGAAAGTGCTGTCACCTTATCTCTAGGATGACAAAGTTAAAGAATAACATAATTGACTTTGAAAAAAATTAATATGGATGCCTGCACAGTCAGTCGGCTGGGTACATTATCACTGTCCCAGGGCGGAGTCAATTCTGAGAGGGAAACTGCGCTCGCCTCTCAGCTGTTAACTGCCAGGCGCTGGTGGTCCTCGAGCCCGATGGCGCCGGTCTGCCCTAGTTCACCAGACTTGAATTCTCTGAGCAGCTGGGATGTCCATCTTCACCCCCACCAACCAGATCTGCCTAACCAACGTGGCAGTGGTATGGAGGAAGCGTGCTGGGAAGCGCTTCCAAATCGCTTGCTACAAAAACAAGGAAGGTCGTTGGCTGGCCTAGGAAAAAGACCTTGATGAAGTTCTACAGACCCACTCAGTGTTTGTAAATGTTTCTAAAGGTCAGGTTGCAAAGAAGGAAGATCTCATCAGTGCATTTGGAACAGATGACTAAACTGAAATCTGTCAGCAGATTTTGACTAAGGAGAAGTTCAAGCATCAGATAAAGAAAGACACACACAACTGAGACAGGTATTTTGGGACATTGCAACTCTTGTAACAGACAAATGTGTGAACCCAAAAACAAAGCGACCCATACACTGTTATCCTTTTTTTTTTTTCTTGATACAGAGTCTCAAGCTGTCGCCCTGTGTAGAGTGCTGTTCCATCACAGCTCACAGAAACCTCAAATTCTTGGGCTTAAGCAATTATCTTGCCTCCTCCTCCGAAGTAGCTGAGACTAGAGGCACTCACCACAATGCTGGGCTGTTTTTTGGTTGTAGTTGTCATTGTTGTTTGCCAGGCCCAGGCTGGATTCGAACCCTCCAACTCGAGTATATGTGGCTGGCACCCTAGCCGCTGAGCTATAAGCTTTGAGCCCACTGTTATCCTTATTGAGAAAGCCATGAAGGACATCTACTATTCAGTCAAACCCAACAAGAGCACAAAACGGCAGGCTTTAGCAGTGATAAAGCAGTTAAAGGAGAAAATGAAGATAGAACATGTTCAAATAGGCTTTGGTTCATTCTTCCAGTGAAAGAAGGGAAGAAGCTGAAAGAAAATCTCAAACCATTGATCAAGGTTATAGAAAGTGAAGACTATCATCAACAATTAGAAATTGCATGACTGCTTGAATCAGACAAAAGTTTAATAACTAGGATCTATAGAGAACTTAAATTAATCCACATGAAAAAGCCAACAATCCCATACATCAATGGGGAAGAGACATGAACAGAACCTTCTCTTAAGAAGACAGACGAATGGCTAGCAAACATATGAAAAAATGCTCATCATCTCTAATTATTAGAAAAATGCAAATCAAAACCACCCCGAGATACAATCTAATCCCACCAAGAATGACCCACATCACAAAATCTCAAAACTGCAGATGCTGGTGTGGATATGAAGAGAAGGGAACACTTTTATACTGTTGTTGGGACTGCAAACTAATACAACCTTTTTGGAAGAAAGTATGGCAAACCCTCAAAGAACTCAAGCTAGACCTCCCATTTGATCCTGCAATCCCATTAGTGGGCATCTGCCCAGGAGGAAAAAAATACTTTTATTATAAGGACACTTGCACTAGACTTTTTATTGCAGCTCAATTTACAATTGCCAAAATGTGGAAACAGCCTAAATGCCCATCAACCCAGGAATGGATTAACAAGCTGTGGTATATGTACACCATGGAATACTATTCAGCCATTTAAAAAAATGGATACTTTACAGCCTTTGTATTAACCTGGATGGAAGTGGAACACATTATTCTTGGTAAAGCATCACAAGAATGGAGAAGCATGAATCCTATGTACTCAATTTTGATTTGAGGACAATTAATGACAATTAATGACATGGTGGGGGTGGGGGAAAGGGAGAGCAGAGAGAGGAAAGGAGCAAGGGGGGGGTCTTGGGGTGTGTCACAACTCTTGGGGGCAAAATACATGTAAGAGGGACTTTACCTAACAAATGCAATCAGTGTAACCTGGTTTCTTGTACCCTCAATGAATCCCCAACAATAAATAAAAAAGAGAGAGAGAGAGAGAGAGAGAATGCCTCACTTCACAAGAACATTATGAGAAAAATATCCTAAGCCAGGCATCCTCAAAGTTTTTAAACAGGGGGCCAATTCACTGTCCCTCAGACTGTTGGAGGGCCGGACTATAGTTTAAAAGAAAAAACTATGAACAAATTCCTATGCACATTGCACATATCTTATTTTGAAGTAAAAAAACAAAATGGGAACAAATACAATCACACTGCCTCATGTGGCCCATAGGCCACAGTTTGAGGACCCCTGTTCTAGGCCATTCAATCCAATAAACAGGTGCAATTATTCATCAATAAATGTTAGTAAATAAAATACAGCAAATGTTTTAATTTATCATTTATCCCAGGAATGTAATATATACATTCTCCCAAGAATATAATACATACATTTATCCTAAGAATGGAAGGTTTGGTTTAACATGTAAAAATCAATTATTGTGATCTATGATATCAGCAGATTAAAGGAGAAAAATGATATAATTAGCTCAATGGAGGCAGAAAAAAGCACTCAATTATTATTTGACATGCATTCAAGATAAACACCCACAGCAAACTAGAATGAAAGAGGAGCTTCCTTTTCCTGTTAAAGGATATTTTCAAAAGCTCCCAACACACATTATACTTAATGATAAAATTGTGGGAGTTTTCCCTTTGAAAGGCTGGCCTGCTAGTTTAGGGGATTAAGACTGAGCCATAAGAGATAGGTCATTCTTGTAAATTCCTCACCAAATGGAAATCTCCTTGACTTCTTTGACCTCTGTCAAGGAGGGAGTCTGGTTTTTGGATGTGAAGAAATGTAGAGAAAAAGTAATACTCAAAAATTCCTATCCTCAAAAGTGTAGTGATGAATCTTAAAAAAAAGAAAAGAAGAGAAAACAAAAGAAAAAGACAAAAAGGAAAAAATAAAAGAAAATAGAAAAGAATTCCTAGGGGCTGGTCAAAGAAGGCAGAGTAGAAAAGAGACATTGGAGCTGATCCTAGGTTGGGCATAGGTGCCCCCACATTATCAGCTGCTACTACCCAGCCTTTTTAATGGGCTGGCAGGGCAGCATGTCCAGGAGGGGCCCCTTGCCCACAGTGGCACATCTGTGCCAAGAGCTTTGTGTTGGGTCAGGGAGGCCATGGGAATGAAAATGGTTTCTGAAAAACATGGGGCTGAGCCTAAGTCTTGCTGAGGGGAAGAAGAAGGGTCTGAGGAAGGGAGGAGGAAATAGGCAAGGGGAGGGAAGTGTAGAAGAGAAAGGACCAGTTCTGAGAAAAGAGAAGTCTCAGTTTCCTTTTCTCCAAACCTAGCCCCTACCTTCTGCGATTCCTCACCAAGCCAGGTTTAACTGGAATCCTGACTCCAGCATCCATCCTTATTTGCCTGTGTTCCATGCCAAGATTTGATTTCCTGCCTGTACAGAAGGAAAGTGCTATTGCACTGGTCTATCAGGGCCCATGTCCTTAGTCCCCAAAGGTCCCTGGCAACTCAGGATTCTTAGAGCCCCACCAGAGCACCAGGATGTGTGTTCTCACTGTAAGAGCCAGAGGAGGCAACCAAACTCAATTTCTGGGGCAGGAGGTGGAGTGAGACAACTGCCCCCAACACCACAACATTCAAAATACTACAGGGTGAAAGGACAAATGGACCTCAGCCCCCTTCTGTAGAGTTCCTGCCCATTTTCCATCCCCATAGTGATCTTTGAGGACCCTTGTATACCCACCCTTTCCCCCCAGAATAACATCTGACACAGCCTAAGTCCTTTCCCGAGTCCAACAGAATTTCCTATGGCTCAGGAGCATGGAAGTTTTCAGAGGAAACAACTAGCTGTGCATCAGGCTCCAAGTTCAGCTTGAGGGCATTTTTTTTCCTTCTGGGTAGATGCCTAGTGACTGGATTATGGGATCAAATGAGAGGTCTAATTTGAGTAGTTTGAGGATTCTCCATACTTCCTTCCAAAAAGGTTCTATTAGTTTGCAGTCTCACCAGCAGTTTTCCCTTCTCTCCACATCCACGCCAGCATCCACAGCTTTGAGACTTTGTGATGTGGGCCATTCTCACTGGGGTTAGGTGATATCTCAGGTTAGTTTTGATTTATTTGCATTTCTCTGATGATTAGGGATGATGAGCATTTTTTTCAGATGTTTGTTAGCCATTTGTCTGTCTTCTTTAGAGAAGGTTCTATTCATCTCTCATGCCCAGTGATATATGGAATTGTTGACTCTTTTTTTGTTGTTGATTAATTTGAGTTCTCTGTAGATCTTAATTATCAACCTTTTGTTGGATTCATATTATGCAAATATCTTTTCCTTCTGAAGGTTGTCTATTTGCTATGGTTGTTGTTTCCTTAGCTGTAAAGAAGCTTTTTAATATAACTAAGTCCCATTTGTTTGTGTTCATTGTTGTTGCAATTGCAGATGAAGTCTTCTTCATAAAATCTTTCCCCAGACCAATATCTTCAAGTGTTTTCACCACATGTTCTTTGAGGATTTTTATTGTTTCATGCCTCAGATTTAAATCTTTAATCCATCCTAAATCAATTTTTGTAAGTGGTAAGAGGTTCAGGCCCAGTTTCAGCCTTTCACATGTGGTTATCCAGTTCTCCCAACACCATTTATTAAATAGGGATTCTTTTCTCCAGCGTATGTTCTTTTTTGGTTTATCAAAGGTCAGGTGGCTGAAAGGTGTTAGTTTCATCTCATGGTTTTCTATTTAGTTGCAAATGTCGATGTCTCTATTTTTGTATTTTGTTTCTATTTTTTCCATACCATGCTGTTTTGATCACTATGGCCTTGTAGTATAGCCAAAAGTCTGGTAGGGTGATGCCCCAGCTTTGTTTTTAACATTAAGAATTTCCATGGCTATATAGGGTTTCTTCTGGCTGCATACAAAACAAAGAATTGTTTTTTCCAAATCTTGAAAGTATGATGATGATATTTTAATGGGAATTGCATTGTATCTATAGCTTGCTTTGAGATGTACAGACATTTTTTGACAATGTTGATTCTTCCTAGCCATGAGCATGGCACGTTCTCCCATTTATAAGTATTTTCTGCTATTTCTTTTCTTGGGGTTTCATAATTTTCTTCGTAGCGGTCCTTCACCTCATTTGTTAGGTATATTCCTCAGTATTTCATTTTTTTTGAAGGTACTATGAAGGGAATTGTATCCTTGATTAGCTTCTCAACTTAGCTGTTTTTGGCATATACAAAGGCTACTGATTTGTGGACATCAATTTTATATCCTGAGACATTACTGCATTTTTTAAATTACTTCCAGGAGTCTTGTGGTTGAATCTTTGGAGATCTCTAACTATAAGATCATATCATCAGTAAAGAGCCAGAGTTCGACCTCCTCTGCCCCTGCTTGGATGCCCTTTATTTCCTTCTCTTGCCTGATTGTATTGGCTAGCATTTCCAGCACTATGTTGAGTAGTAGTGGTGATAGAGGACAATCTTGTCTGGTTTCAATTCTAAGTGGAAAAGCTTTCACTTTTACTCCATTTGGTATAATATTAGCTGTGGGTTTATTGTAGATGGCTTCAATCAGATTCAGAGATGTGCCATCTATGCCTATATTCTTAAGTGTTGTAATTAGAACAGGATGCTGAATTTTATCAAATGCTTTTTCTGCATCTATTGAGAGGACCATATGGTCTTTGTTTTTGCTTCTGTTGATATTATGAATTATGTTTATGGACTTGTGTATGTTAAAACAGCCTTGCATCCCTGGGATGAAACCTACTTGATCATTATGAATGACATTTTTAACATGCAGCTCAAATCTATCGGCCATTTTATTGAGAATCTATTTTATCAAGAATTTTTGCATCTATATTCATTAGTGAAATTGTCTGAAACCCTCCTGTTTAGTTGGGTCCTGCTTTGGATATCAGGGTGATGTTTGCTTTGTAGAACATGTTGGGGAAAATTCCTTCCTCCTCAATTTTTGGAATAATTTCTGCAGTATGGGAGTGAGCTCTTCTTTGAAGGTTTGATAGAATTCTGTGTGAAGCCATCTGGACCAGGGCATTTTGGCTGGGAGATTTTATTTCAGATTAATATT
>CAUYPK010071604.1:0-26648 GCA_963574355.1 Loris lydekkerianus | reverse complement strand
GTCCCTCCTCAGAAGCAGCATAACAAAATCCAAACTTGGCAAAGAGCCACAGTATACAAAATAATGATAAGAGGCAAAGAGCCGAAATTCATTTTGGCCGGGAGCCGCATGCGGCTCTAGCCGCGTGTTCGTCACCCCTGTTCTAGAGAATACCTCATTTAATCTTTCACTCCATTTCTTTGATTCCAGCTATTATATCTTAAGTTTTCAAAAGATCTTTCTTCTTTTCCAGTTTCTATTCATGGTAGTTAGTCCCTATGACAAAAAGAGTTCTCTTATTTCTTGAGAATATCAATTTCTGAAGCGTGGCCATCTTCTGCTTCCTGTTAATATGACAATTTCTCTAAGTTTTTCTTCGTTGGTTTGTTTAAATTTCAGTCCCTTGAAGTAAGGAACTTTCCACAAATGTTTTGTGATACTGTTAATTTTTTAAATTAAGAGTTGGACTCTAAAAATGCTAATTGGATAATCTCTTATTGGTAGAGGGAAATTTTGGTGTCTTTCCTGAGTTCTCTGTCCCAGCTCAGTGCTGTGGGCAATAATTTGAGTTAAACATTCTCACTGTGTGAGGTCACTTACTACTTTTCCATTAGCTTTTATTTCTTTATGCACTGTGATTCTGGATTTTAAGTGTCTGAGTTTCATTAAAGATGTAGCTTTCTACTCTGATTCTCCTTGAATTTATTACTATGGTGGTTCAGTGCAGAAAACAGGTTGAGAAATGTTTGAATTTTGCTGTCTTAAAATCAGAATTCAGATTTTTAATAATTTTTAAGTTTTTCTTGAGTAATTTTTGAGAAACTGAATCGTGATTTCATAAGACATTATCATATAATATAATAAATAGTTAAATATAATTTAGTCTTAAGAAAACTCTCTTTTTGTCTAATATCTTCATATCTAAGCAAGTAAACCTATGAATACCAAAAAAAAGGTGTTCTATTAATTAGAAGGTTTATAAATTCTGAGATATTATATGTTTTAATATCTTTCAGATTAAAGAAGTAACATCAATTTTTTTAAATTTTCAGGCAGGTTTGTTAAGATTGACATATGGTTTTCATTGTACTTTAAATCAGATAGTAAACATGTTTATCTCATAAAGAAGCAAGCTGGGAGGGGATGGGAATGATCTTTCTGTACCAGGGAGACATCCTCTAGTGTTCCTTTCCCTGTGTAGACTATTGATGATGTACCTTCAGTCAAAAATAATACAAACAGTATGCTAGTGGAGATGAGAATGGCTGAAGAACTTGCTCATTTCTTAGAAAAAAATAGTGCTATGACGTCCTTCAGGATATTTGGCCAGCACTGACTTATTTTCTTATCAGATTGATACCTTATATTTTTTCTTTAGCAATATTTTCTAATTGCTCAGTACTGTTCTCTCTCATAGATGGTCTTAAATAATTGTAGGTAATTTTACTGTGTTTTATGCTGAGGTTGTTAATATACCTCTTTATGTAACTCAATACAAAACAGAAAGCCAGGGATTCTAGGGTGGTGGTTGTTGCTATTTCAGCATCATTTCACATCCAGTGAGTCACCTTGTACTTTACATTTGGTGGAATGAAATTCAAGGTGAGATTTTGATGTAAAAACACCATTGATGAAAAGAAAAAAAAAGAATATTTACTTCTTTTTTTTTCAGTGTGTTAGGAAAAATCACATCTTGATACCTAATATTGAAAGTCAAAAACAAAAACCAAATAAAACCCAGCCCTATGTTTTCCTTCCAACTTACTGGTAGCTCATGAATCAAAGCAACTTGTAGAACTGATATCTGGGACTGTAGAGATAATCTGTCCGCAGACTTCACTTTTGAAATGAGAAAGAAAATGGCTATGTGAGATTGCTAAAGAGGAATCTGTGCCACTCCAAAACTCAGAGGATGAATTATGAAAGAAAATTCTCCATGCCAAATAAATATGAGGCTATAATTTGAGCCACATAATAATGAAATCTATTAAATTAACAATGTGTTTTTAGGGAGGAATTTCTGTGTGTTCCAACTACAAAAGTCAGTTCTCTGGTGAGCAAATCATTAACTGAGACTCAGAATTGGGAATGATCACACAAAAGCAGCCCACTGTGTCTCCCAAGCACCAGCATTCCATAGGAAGGCCTCCTCCTTGGACATGTGCTTCAGGTCAACCTTTTTTCCACCCTGTCCTGCCGTACACCTCTGCGCTGACCGCTCATCAGATGACGCTCGTTCATTACACACCAGCTTGTGCTTTCCTGAGTCAAACCATCAACTCTGCCATTTCTTCTCTTGTCTACCTGGCAGTCTTTATTTGTCGTCTCAGGATTTTTGTTCAGAATTTTTGCAAAAGTAAAATGATTGTGGTCACTTGCTTTGGCTTTTAGAGGCAGGAGTATTTCTTGTTGTAATTCAAGTGGTCATGAACTCTATATGCCAATCAATGTACAGCGGAGATCAGAAGGGGTAAATGATATTGTTCTGAAAACTGCTTTGTTCACATCTGTTGTTTCTAACCTTTTCTGCTTACATAGAAAGCATTTCAACAAACAAAAGTGCTCCTTTTGTTGTGTTGTTTACTCATTCATTGGCATTTTTTGAGGGCCAGCTTCAGATCGATATGAAAATGAATGAGATGGTGGACTCACCATTAATGAGCTCCCTGATTAGTTGAAAGGAGCCTTGAATAGGTGCATTTCTGAGGCCGAGGAGGGTGGATTGCCTGAGCTCACTGGTTCAAGAGCAGCCTGAGTAAAAGTGAGACCCCCATCTCTAAAAATAGCTGGGCATTGTCACAGGCACCTGGATCCCCACTACTCAGGAGACAGAGGCAAGAGAATCACTTGAGCCCAAGAGTTTGAGGTTGCTGTGAGCTATGATGCCATAGCACTCTACTGAGGGCAACAAAGTGAGACTCTGTCTCATAAATAAATAGGCACATTTCTATTGGAATGGTGTGATTATAAAAGATAAATACGTAAATATGTAGGCAAACAAAACATATTTAATCCATACCCGAATTCTGCATTGAATTAGAAATCAAATAAATTCAGCACCTAAGCATTGTTACAGAACCTTTAAAATAACGGGCAGGTAAGACAGAGTTGAAGCGTAAAGAACTGTGAGCTAAGGCAGGGTGGAGAAGGAACATCTGGGAACCCACATATGGGCGCTGGCTTGAGAAAACAGTGCCTGGGTCATGTGCACTCGGGGAAGCCGTCTTTTTGCTAATGTGAGTAATATTGCAAAAATCTGTTGGTTAATAAATATTTTCCATATTCAGGATTGATATTTAGGAGGGATATTGTTTTGATTTAATTGTACTCAAGGTTGAATATATTTCCAATCACTGTCTGGGCACCTCTATTGAAAGGATTGCTCCATGCTCTTTATCCATCAGTTTTCATATCATTACAAATATTTCTCAGTTTCTTTTTACAATTTTAGTTAGGATGGCTAGCAACGTTAAAGAACTGAAGTGTGGGAGGGCATAGACACAAAACGCAGAGAAGTGATACAGAAATCTCGTGAGGTTTTCTGTGATTTCCTGGGTAAGAAATAATGTAGGTCTATAATGGCATTAGAAAAACAAACACTGCATTCTTCCCCCCCACATGCACAGACATACATTGGTGTTATATGGAGGGCAACGTGACGTGTATTTCATGATATTAATAGCTCTTTAGAAGATGATTATGATAGCATTAATGACAGTTATAAATTACATCATAGGTTACAGTCTAAAATATCATTTTCAATTAATAAACTGCCCACAATCATTAATCACAGGAAATTTATACATCCACTTAAAATACGTGTCTAAAGTGAAAGCAGACTTCTTTTCTCCTAAATGTATCATAAGTACTCTTCAGCAGTTAGTCATAAAGCTGTATTACTTGTGTCAAAGAATACCCAGTTCCCTCAGTTGTTCAAGGGTACGTTGAGTATAGGGCTACAAAGAATGATTAAAAAATAGTAGGGACTTCAAGGCAGATTCCACTAATTTAATTTTTGCCATCAAATTCAGTGTCTGCCATTATAGCTCCAAACTATTTTTAAAGAAAAAATAATCAGGGAAATATGATTTTTTGCAAAGTAATCAGTGAGTCAATCAAATGAATCAAGAAATATGATACTCCCTTTCAGCTGATTTTTTCCCTACCTAGCTGGAGTGGAAGAATTCATTAAACCACAATTTTCCCCTTCCTCTCTCTGTTCTAAAGGCATATTTCTAAAGTAGGCAGTAATGTGGTTGCCGTGGTAAATGGAACAGAAAACCAGACACCCTTTCTCATGAGTGAGGGAGAAAGGGAAGCACGGATTACAAGGAAGCTCAGAAGCCTCAGGTTCTACATATTGAGAAACTGGGAAAGCCTTACGATGCGGATGCCTGGCCCCCTCCCAGGAGGTCCTGGTTTAATTGGGTTTTATTTAAAAGGATGAGGCCTTGAAACTGGGATTTCCACGATCCCTAGGAAGTTCTAATGGCAGTGAAGGTTGTGAACAACAGATCTAAAATTCTTCCCCTCATTCAGGGTGAACAAGCTGTCGATAAAGATGAGCAAGAGCCCCAGACGTAGCCTGGCTTTGCTGGGAAGAGTGGGTCATCTGCTCTCAAAGTAAATAGACTTATAAAAACATTTACATTGTTAAGGAATAACATGTAAAGTCAGGGCTTTGGGTTCAGATTTAACATGGCAATGACACGATATTTTTAAAATGAAAGTTAGTGAAATCATTAGGTAACTTTTTTAAAACCAATTCTTGATTTAAAATAAAGTATTATTCTTGTTGTTGTAGGCCTAGTCACTGTTATTGACAGAACATGATCAGAACCATTTCCCTTAGCTCCCAAATTTGTAAATGATAATTCATTCAACCTTGAGTATTTGCAAATTTGTGAAATATCAGATTTCATCATTGATACCATGTCACCATTTGTAGAAATAAAAATAAAATCATGGCTCTGTGTCTGTAGCTCAAGCGACTAAGGCACCAGCCACATACACCAGAGCTGGCGGGTTCGAGTTTAGCCCAGGCCTGCCAAACAACAATGACAACTACAACAACAACAACAAAAAAGCCGGGCATTGTGGTCGTCACCTGTAGTCCCAGCTATTTGGGAGGCTGAGGCAAGAGAATCGCTTAAGCCCAGGAGTTGGAGGTTGTTGTGAGCTGTGATGCCATCGCACTCTACCCAGGGTGACAGCTTGAGGCTCTGTCTCAAAAAAAAAAAAAAAAATCATTGCCAGAATTCAAACAAACAAACAAACAAACAAAAAAATGACGGTGGAACGTGGCAGTGGGCTTTGACTGTTGCTAGATGACCCACAAGCCTTGTACGCCTGACACAGTGGAGGGGGAAAATATTTTTGTGATTTGGTTCTATAACCCCAGTCCAGTGTGAGAGATTGGACCACACTGTTCTCTTAGTCCAATTTTTTTTTTTTTTTTTTTTTTTTTTAATAGAGTCTCACATTGTCACCTTCAGAACAGTGGTGTGGCATCATAGCTCACAGCAACCTCAAATGCTTGGGCTCCAGTTATCCTCTCGCCTTAGCCTCTCAAGTAGATGGGACTAGAGGTGCCCACCACGACACCAGGCTGCTTTTAGAGACAGGGTTTCACTCTTGCTCAGGCTGGTCTCCAACTCCTGAGCTCAGGCAATCCACCCAACCTGGCCTCCCAGAGTGCTGGGTTTATAGCCACTGTGCCTGGCCCCTAGAAAACTATTTTAGATATCATGAACAATTACTATTTTTAAATTTATAGTTTTAGACGTAGCCTGGCTTTGCTGGGAAGAGTTTTAGAACATTTGGAATATATACAAAAGAGTAAGAATAGAGCTAATGAATTTCCATGCTCATGCAGCCCAACTGCACAAGGGCCACCATCCTGTCGTCCTTGCGTTTCATCTGTGCTACTGCTCACTCCCCAGCCTCGTGCCCAATTCATTATTCTTGGACAGCGTTTAAGGTAAGAATTACAAACAGCAGGGCAGTGTTTGACAAATGGCTAATTCCTCTGTGACCTTCTCCTCTCCACAACAGAGAACATTTTCCCTTTCTACACGTTTTCCTCTCATTACTTCCCCATCATTCCCAGAGACTCCAGCCTCCAGAGTCACCTCTGCTCCAATGTTTTGTTACCCTTGATTCTTTTTTCCTTTTCCGGAATTCTAGATGTAAAGAAATATGCAATGTATATTGTTCTGTCCGTAGGAGTCCTGGGGGCTGCTCTGTGTATCAGTATTTTTTACCCTCGCATTGCTGTGTTTAGTCACTGAAAACAGGTGGGATACTCCGACCATTCCGTGCAGTGACGCAGGACCCTGCTCTTTTCTGCCAGCCTACTGTGTTAGAGTTGTAGTTTCCTGGACACCCCCATCATCCCATCATGACAATATTTAAAGTGTTAGCAGAAGAATTGGAACTTCATATGAGTAAATAAGATTAAAACTTTGATAAACAAATAAAGAATGGGGATACGATGATGCTGTTTGTTTCAGAAATCCTACTGATTCTAACTTCTTTATTGTGCCAAAGCAACTGACTGCCTGAAGTTCTTTCTTAACAAGTTATTGATAAGGGGGATGTTTTATTATTTATTGTGTTATTTTCTTTAATACAATTAGCCCAAAAATAGTGAGGAAAAAAATGTATATTTCTGTTTGGCCCCCCAAGCAAAGTGCTCAGAGCCATGAAGAAGTGCCTCTGACTCAGCAGGAAGAGAGAGCCTGGTTTACTGACTTAGGCCCAGCTAACGGGGGAGTGTGAGGCTATGACTTATGAAGGGAGCAGAGGTTGAATGGAAATGCTGGTTTTGTTCAAACAGCTGTGGCACTGAACACTACTAGTTGCATTCACTTTAGTAGCTTATTATGCCCGTGCGTACATAACAGCCTCATTTGGTTCTTAACATTTTGTATTCAGAAAAGGACTCCAATAAGACCTTCAAAGATGTTTGCATTTATTTTCTAGGAATTAGCCTGTGTTCATAATTATCTAATGGTCTTTGGTGTCTTCACAGAATAATAACACCGGTGATAAATAATAGACAACATTTGCATAGAACTAAACAGGTGACAAAGCCGGAACTCTCTCTAGCAACTGACATTCTTATCACTGCCGTCTGGCTGACACTGACACTCTGCTCTCCCCTGGCTTCCCGGCATCTTCTGGAACTACTTTCTCAGCTACATCTGCTGCTTTTAATTGGATTTTTCTCCTGCTCTTATGTGTAATTATTTTTCAAGTTTTTTGAGGAGCAGTAGAATAGGAATTAGAAAATAGGAATTCTAGTCGTGGGTCCACGTTTGAAACCTTCATAGTGAATGTAATTAAACCCCTTAAGCTGTTTCTTCAGTTATAAGATGAGCGTTTTCCTCTTTTCTTTGTTAATTCTGGAGATGGCTGCGATCAATTGCGATAACATGTGTCTAACACTCTGAACACTTAGAGTTCCATAAAGTACAATGCAAACTTAGGGCATTCTGCTATGCTTCCAGAAAATTCATCTATTTTCACAGCTCTGTCTCTCAGCTGTTTGCTAATGACTCCCAAGTCTGAAACTGTATCTTTCTGAACATTTTTAGCCAAAATTCCAGTTTGTATTTGCAAAATTTGTATCTCCATGTTTATGATTCTGCTACATCACATTCGCTGTGAAGGAACCGGTTGTGACAATGACATGCAAGAAGGTAATCAGATGGAAACACAAGGCGCCTACTTTGAGAAGGTTAGTGCTTCCTGAACATGCGTCTGCAATATTAAGGATATTAATATCATCAAATTGGATTTTTAAATACATAATTATCCATTTCTATTTCTCCTCAATCGTATGAGATAAATGACATGGTTAAAAAGCTAAATATTCAGAAGAAATTGTGAATATGTCTCTATTTATATATCTTGTAGGAGAAATAGAACTCAGAGTAGTAGTTTGTGTTTATTTTTCTAAAGGACCCTGACAGCAAATATAATAAAATAAGGAAATAATTTAAGATGTAGTTACTAAAAATACGATAGTTTTTGGCTATTCAACTCTTTATTGCCTAGAAAAAAAAAAAAATCTCAGTCTGCTAAAAGGTAACATCTGCTATATTTTTAGTTGCCTTTTTCCAAATTAAATTGTTCAAGAGGAAGATATAATTTATTGAAGAGAACAGCTAATCCTTCATGAATTTCATCTGTTGAGAAAGGATTAGTATGGTAATGGATTATGTAATTGTGTACCAGAAATAGGACCTCAGAAAAATAACCTATATTGCTGTAGAGTTTTAAATAATTAAGATGGGAATAGTATTGAGTCTGAGAGTGTTATGGTTTTTCAGAACTTGAGACATCGGATTTAAACAACTGAGATATTTTTGACTCTTTAGCAATAAGAACAAGAATCTTAAACATTCATACATGAAGCGAAGTGAAACCAAAATAATTCCAGGTATTGCAAAAATATCCAAATGCTGTTTTTTTGTCGTTTTTGTTAGCCCATAAAATTTTGGTTGACATATAACACGCCTATAGAAAAATGCATAAAGCAGACATATGCAGGTAGTTCAGTTTTTTTTTTCTCTTGGTTATTTGTTCTTATAATTTTCTTTTCAGTTTTGTGATAGGATTTAATACTCAGAAAATATAAAGGAATCCTACAACTTAACAATAATAGAACAGACAAAACTGGGAAAGGGCTGATGTAGACATTTCTCTAAAACACAAGTGGCCAACAACACATTAAAAAAAAAAAAATCATCAGTCATTAGGGATAACGAAAAACCCACAATAAGGTACTACTTTATACCCACCAGGTTGACTACAAAAAAAGCAAACAACATCACTTCAAACCAAATGGCAAATCGCAAGTGTTGGCAAGGATATGGAGTGTGCCCTGGACACTCAATTCAAGGCTTTAGATCAGAAGCTGGCAGACTATATCCTGAAGGCCAAGTCTGGCCCACAGCATCCTTTCACACAATCCTCAATCTAAGAATGTTTTCTACAAGTTTAAACTCTGTGTGTGTGCGTGTGTTTAAAGTATATGTGTGGTAGAAACCTTGTGTGGCTTGCAAAGCCACAAATATTAACTATTGGTCCTTAATTTTGTTTTGGCAGATATATTAGGGGAGGATCACCTCAGTCCAGTGACATTTAAATTGTTTCTAACACAGGTTTAGGATTGATTTCTTTTGGTCTTACTTTTTAAACTGGTCTATACTTGGTGCCCTTGAGATATTCACCAGGTTTCATGTTCCTTTTTGGATTCTAAACTGAATTTGTTCCCCCTTATTCCCACTGGAACCCTCAAATTTGTATTTTATCACCCTCCTGGAGGCCAGTTACTGTTCATTGTAACCACCAGTACACCACAGCTTACAATTCAACATGTGCTTTGAGACAAATCAGGAAAAGGAAAAAAAAGAGTGTTTCAAATTAAGGGCTCACTTCTGAGCCTTGAATCTTTCCTAAATTTGGGGTCTTGAAATCCTTACATCTTCACTAGCTTCCATCATAGTCTGTTTTTTTGTGTTACATATAACTGAATACCTACAACTGGGTAATGTATACCAGAAAGGGAAATTATTTTTTATACTTATGGAGGCTGTGAAGTCCAAAGTCTGGCGCCACATCTGGTGAGGACCTTCTTGTTGGTGGAGACGGTCTGCAGTCTTGGGTGGTGGGAGGCACCACACAGAGAGGCTGCTGGGCGGGCTTG
This sequence comes from Loris lydekkerianus, assembly GCA_963574355.1. NCBI lineage: Eukaryota > Metazoa > Chordata > Mammalia > Primates > Lorisidae > Loris > Loris lydekkerianus. The sequence continues at coordinate 16,954 of CAUYPK010071604.1, read as the reverse complement.
CTCAGGACGTTCTTCCTCTTTTTACAAAGCCATCAGTCCTGCTCCCGTGATAACCCATTAATCCATTAACCCATTGACCTGTAAATCCATGAAGAGACCCATCCATTCATGATGGCTTCCCTGTCACCTCTTAAAGGTCCCACCTGTCAATATCACCACATTGAGGATTAAGTTTCAACTTGAGCTTTGGAGAGGATGAACATTGCGCCCATGGCACCCTGCCAGTAGTTATGTAAACAGATGTCATGCTCCAGATTTTCTAGCTGTTCTTGACAGTCGAATTGATCTCTTACTGGGAGTCTGCCACAGCACTTAGGATGTTTATGTGAAAATAACTAATGTCAAATATGGACTATTAACAATAGTGGACAAAACATGTTTATTCAAGAATAAACCACAGAAAAAAATGCTATGAAATAAGTTAAAGGAAATTATTACATTCTAATAGGTAATTACATAGAAGAAGTGCATAATGTAAACTCACCATAGGTAATTCCACATAGCGTTTTCACTTTCAGATAAGCAATAGTGCTAGCGAGAAGACAGCTTCCTTTGAGAACTACATAGAAAGTAGTATCAGAGTTAAATCTAGAGCACAAGGTTTCATTTTCTCTTTGTAGGACTTCTTTTGTCATCCATATTTTGGAGAACACTATTTTTATGTTACTGATTATATCTCAATAATTTTAACATCTGTCATATATTTCCTATACGTCAAAAACTAGCATCTTATAAAGCTTTTGCTTTCATTTATTACTTTTTAATTCTTTGCATCAGAGTACTCAATGGTCCTCCCTTTTGTTCTATGAATTACTGAATAAACAAAAGTGACCACATGTGTGTACACATTTCAGAGAGGCTATAAGTGGAATAGAGCAGAAAAGTGAGAAGCTACAAACATAAATTAAGGAATTAAGGTGAAAAACTCACCCTCAGCAATCTTGGTTAGATTTTATTGAGATAATTGGTATACGGGGAGAAAAAAATTTTACAGTACAACATAGACAAAAAAGAGGAGGAATACAGGGAAACAAGCAAATATTGCGAAATCTGTTGGATAGTTTGAAAACTCTGAATTCTAGCATCCCATTTTATAATATTAACCTGGTAAATGTTTAAGATACATAACAAAGATTTGTTACATAATATGAATCTAACGCATTTAACATGCACCTGAATTTCAACTGCTCTAAATATTTATTCTTCCACCTCTGGGAGATTTATTGAAATAAATTAACATTTGAACAGTTAATCTCTTCCTCTTGTTAAGGCCATATTTTAGCTAATACATTTTAAAGCTGCCCACAGAAGGTAAACCATCATGAATATTAGACATTTTATCAAGCTATTTATTAACTCAATTGCATTATTTCTCATGGCCGTTTAGATGCAAACCTTGGTATTTCATTCCATGGATCCATTAGTAAGGAAATGGCAATTATTAAAATAGTCAAATAGAATTAAATTTTAGCTTAAAGTTAAAATGTAAGATGACAATAATATTTTTCTATTTTTTTCATGAACAATTAAGTGCAGATACTTTGGAAATGGCAAGAAATAAAGTACACTTGTGAAGGATGCCCATTTCCTGTCATTTATGAATAACACAGATACTAATATGAATCATTCTAATTGTCCAGATGAGCTTAGTTAAAGCAACTCTGAATAACAACTCACCTTGTTTAATGAAACTACAAGCACATCTGATTAGATTTTGGGCCTGAGGCTGCAAATTCAGGGAATATATTCATATCAGGCCTTTACTCGAGATTGGAGATTTTCTAGATCAATGTAAAATCTGGCTTTCTCACTGAGTGGAGATGAGAGAAATAAGACTTTAGCATAAATAATTATCAGAACAGGAATTCTGAATATTGTATTATTAATTCTTTAGAGCGATAGCCTTTAATATTATAACCTGAGGATATTCAAACCTTACCAGACAGTAAGGATGGAGTCAATTGGAATTTATGTCCAAATTTTGGGAACCCATAATCCCACACTTTCCCCAGTGAAACCTCCCATTGCCTGCAAACTTTAGAGGAATTCCCAGGGAGTATCTTTCATGAACTATGAAACAAAACATTTTCCTTGTATGGGCAAAACTCCCCCTGACTCAGTTGGTGCCCTGGGAAGTTCCCCTCAGGCTGTGAACATACTTGTCTGTTCTGCACCTTTACCATGAGACATTGCAAGAAATTACAGAAACTTGAAAAACTTAAATAATAATAATAATAATAATAATAATAATGATAGCCCAGGGGTGGCGCTTGTAGCTCAGTGGGTAGGGCGCTGGCCACATACACAGAGGCTGGTGGCTTCGAACCCAGCATGGACCAGCTAAAATCAGCAATGACAACTGTGACAACAACAACAAAAATAGTTAGGCATTGTGGCAGGCACCTGTAGTTCTAGCTACTCAGGAGGCTGAGGCAAGAGAATGGCTTAAGCCCAAGAGTTTGAGGTTGCTGTGGGCTGTGTCACTACAGCACTTTACAGAGGGAGATATAGTGAGACTCTTTCTCAAAAAAATAAAAAATAAGCCCTTCTCTTTCCCTCATGGGAAAGTTAATAGAAATGCATTCAAGCCATGGGTCCTATTCTGAAATTTGCTCCAGTAGCTGAAGCATTAATAAAGTTAGGCTATGTCACGTGGGCTGTTCCCCCGGGGGTTAAGTGATATCTTGTAGTGGTTTTGATTTGCATTTCTCTGATGATTAGGGATGAGCTTTTTTCCATATGTTTCTTGGCCATTAGTCTTTTATCTTCAGGGAAGGTTCTAATGTTTGACTTTTAAACCATCGCTCTGGTCTGGTTAGAAGGCAACAACCCAAGGAAGAGGTGACAAGAGAGGAAACCATCTTCCTGAACAAGAAATGACCAACATAGATTGCAGTGGGGTGGAGTCAAGAGCAGGTTAGAAAGTACTAGCAGGTAGAACAGACTGCATGTGATATGTGCCTCACATTGGTTCTTTTAGTGTTACTTAAAATGCTACCTTTTTGGCCTATTTTAGAAGCCCTTTATATTTTGCTACTATTTGTGAGAAAAATGAACATGAAATAAGCACTTCCGAGAACTAAAAGAGGTAAAATCAATTACAATGTCATTAAAATCAAACAAAACTTTTCTAATCTAAAAGCTGTTCCTCTCTCCACATAAAATCTACATTTTATTTAGGCAAAATGTATTCACCTCTGATGTATTTCCAGAGTTCAAAATACATCATTATTGAGGTATGTTAAATTGGTTTTTCTTTCCACTGAAAGGTATTCATGGGGAAAGAATTGTGAGAAAACAAAAGAAAAGAGATTTTTCTCTATTAAAAAGGTTCACAATGACACTTGTTGGTTTTTAATTCTAGGTTTCATAAAGGAACTCCATGATGGTTGGAACTAGTGATGTTATTTAAATTTTATCCACAATTTGCAAGTAATACTGATTCTTCTAAAAAATTTAAATAGATGCAAAGTATTATCCAAAATGCATAGAGGCAAAGAATATCTTAAAACTTAACTTATCTTAACTTATCCCCAAGTTAATACACTTTTATCATATAGCTAGTAATTTTTTTTTTTTTAGACAGAGTCTCACTTTTTTGCCCTTGGTAGAGTGTCATGGCATCATAAGTCACAGCAACCTCAAACTCTTGGGCTCAAGTGATCCTCTTGCCTCAGCCTCCCATGTATCTGGGACTACAGGTGCCTGCCACCACAGCAGGGTAATAGCTAGTAATTTTAATGTGTTTTCTACCTTGCATTCTGTACTCATTTTATGACATTTGAGTGTGTAATTATATCAGGTGGGACAAATTTGGATGATTTGATAACCTAAATTTATAATCTGTTCCTTCCTAACTCCTTAATACTTATGCAAGTTAACTGAAAAAAAAAAGTCTTAGAAACAATATTTTTCTAAATATTTGTCTCAGCAAATGATTGGTTAAATAATATTTTATATTTTTAAGTCATTTTTTGGAGTTCTGTTTTCTGGCACATTTTTATGTAATTTGCAGATTTTTATGAGGAATAAAATGATCAGTAACAAAATTCTTATTTTTTCTGATAGGAAAACATAAATAATGTGATAATTTCTAAAAGTTCAATTCTTTACATATAGAGCTGAATTAACATGCTCCAAAGAAGGTCTCAAGAAAAGATTTTGTGCCTTAACATACCTCACTGTGTTAAGCTAAATCACTCAGACCTCCAATGATTAATCAAAGTGTTTTTGAAATGTCCTTTTGTTTTCCAACCTTAAGAATTAGAAATGCAACAGTACGGGGTTATTTGCTAAAGAAAAATGTGACTCATGGTGTTGGATGTTGTAATCCTGGCACTTGGAGAGGCCAAAGTGGGAGAATCACTGAGGTTAGGAGTTCCAGTCAGCCTGGGCAACACAGCAAGACCCCATCTCTAAAAATAAATTAGCAAATGTGCTTCTATCTATAGTCCCACTTACCTGGGAGGCTGAAGCAATAGAATTGCTTGAATCCAGGAGTTTGAGGCTGCAGTGAACCATAATCCTGCCACTGCACTCCAGTCTGAGCAACAAAGCAAGAACTTACCTCTAAAAATGGAAACACACACAGAGATGTAACTCATAAATGGGATTAATTAGGAAAAAAATTTCTGTATGTTTCAAAATAGCTCAACCATTCTGCCAATCTTTATACTTCATATGTAGAGAATTTCCTCAATGCATATCATTAGGAGCTCTTAATAACACTTGATCCTTGATTATTATTTGTTTTATTGGAAATTACCAATAATCGGCTATAAGCATTAGTGATTTGGAGGCTTAGAAGAAAACATTTGTTTCTAGAAATACACCATCATTTTTATTTTGCTTTTGGTGGAAAATATGGCAGATTTCTTGCCTGAGACCTTGTGGAGGAAACTTCCATCCATAGATCCTAGACAAAATGCATCTAATTTATTATTATTTACAATTAAAAGTATATTTCTTTGGCAAAAATACATGTCACATAGGACTCCTCAGTGACATACGTGAAATTGTTCAAGAAGAATGAGGTGAATGGAATAACAAATATACCAATTTTTAAATTCAAATTCAGTTAAAGAACTTAGAATAATTAGGAACTTATGCTGTCAAATGAAAATGAAAATAAAGTATCTTCTATTCAACACCTTGTCAACTGCAACTGTAGTTTCTTCAATGCTTGCTTTAGATTTATACCAAATGCTCTGTAGTTTCCTAGAACAAGATATGACCACCTCCACAAATTATGTCTGTTTTATAGTTAAATGTGTGTTTTTTTTTTTGTTTTTTTTTTTCATTTAAGCAAAGACTACTAGTCTTCAAAAATAAGCTATAGATTTTTAAAATTAAGGTTTTAAAAATCAATCTGATATCCACTCCACCTGTAACTTCATTGTATCTCAAACAAATAGCAGATGGTGTGTGGGGAGGGTGGGGTGTAGCATTGCGTCTGAAATGAAAATTCATGGAATTTCTCCAGCTTCATCAGATTATCTGTGCATTAAGTTATGCATCATACAAACACACTGCTCCCTTAGTCCCTGAGAATTACATTTTCAAAAACTGTCTTTGCATTTTGTTTATCAAAGGTTACTTGTATAGTGTAGAAAAAAAATTGTTTTTGAGACAATTGTTTTTGAGAGTGTCACAATATCGCCCTTGGTAGAGTGTCGTGGTGTCACAGCTCATAGCAACTTCAAACTCTTGGGCTTAAGCAATTCTCTTGCCTCAGCCTCTGCACTATAGGCACCCACTACAAAGCCAGGCTGTTTTTTTATTAGTTGTTGTCATTGTTGTTTGGCAGGCCCCGGCTGGGTTTAAAACCACCAGCCCTGGTGCATGTGGCCAGGGCCCTAACCACTGGACTATGGGCGCTGAGCTGAAAAAAATTTTTTTCAATTCTCAGATTGTTGGACATTCAATCCCCAAGTCCATTTATTTTCCCCATTTATTCTGGTCTTTATTTATTTATTCTTGTCTTCTTACCTAGCATACTGAGAGATTCTAGGAAGTATGAAAAAGGACAGAGTCCTTTGATTATTGATCTAATGTCTTTATTTAGTCTGGGATAATACCAAGAAAAGATACTAAGAATATTCTCTCAATGTAACCAAAGAAAGCAAGATGGTAGAACTGGCTCCAAAGACACATGAGCATTTTCATAAGAGTCCTCTGTTGTTGGCCATAATGAGAGCTCTGTATAAAATAGCTTTATTTTGAAGCTGGGTGGTCAAGAACACCCAACGAAAGCACATGTAGTGAGGATAGGATGGAGTCAGTCAAGCCAGGGCCAACATGACATAGCAGGTTTGGTCAGTTAGGTTCTGAGTGACCTTTACCTCCTGTCTCCCATTCTTGTTGGTTTGTAAATTTAGCTCCCACCCTAAAGATACCTATCTTATATAATTTAAATAGACTGATTTAGAAGATTAACTTTTAAATTTAAATGTTATAATAAATCACTAAATTATACTAATTATTTAAAATAAGGGTTAATATAGTCTTTAAACTTTAGTATATACAACTATAATTTCAAAAAAAAAAAAAAAACAGAACAGTCTTTAAAAAGCTACTCTCACTCTTCTTCAAATCACTGGCCTTCTTACAAATAAAATTTAGTAAACCTACCCCCATCTCTACATATTAACAGACAATAACAGGAGGCCAGACCCTCTTCATTTGGTAACACACTGAGTTTTGTAGATGATGGGTGCCCTGGTGAGTCGTGTCATTGGTACTGTCAGCCTGAGGTTATTTAAAATCAGAAAGATGATTTCAGGGCATTTGGATTGCTCTCTCCTTTTTAAACAGGAGTGGAGGCCTGGTGCCTGTAGCTCAGCAGGTAGGGCACTGACCACATGCACAGGGGATGGCAGGTTCAAACCTGGCCCAGACCTGCCAAACAACAATGACAACTACCACAAAAGAATAGCTGGGAGTTGTGGTGGGTATCTACAGTCCCAGCTGCTTGGGAGGCCAAGACAAGAGAATTGCTTAAGCCCAAGAATTTGAGGTTGCTATGAGCTATGATCCCACAGCACTCTACTGAGGACAACATAGTGAGACTTTGTGGAAATGTAAAATTTGTCTTCTGTCCTCTGTCCATGGGAGGTCAGTGCCATCAACTTGTGTATTTTCTCTACATTTATTATTTTTTAAAATTATCTTTAAACAAGGTTGTCCTCTATCACCATTACTATTCAACATAGTGCTGGAAGTTCTAGCCAATACAATCAGGCAAGAGAAGGAAATAAAGGGCTTCCAAATGGGGGCAGAGGAGGTCAAACTCTTGCTCTTTGCTGACAATATGATCTTATACTTAGAGAACCCCCAAAGATTCACCCACAAGACTCCTGGAAGTGATAAAAAAAAATACAGTGATGTCTCAGGATATAAAATCAATGTCCACAATAGCCTTTGTATATGTCAAAAACAGTCAAGATGAGAAACTAATAAAGGTCACAATTCCCTTCATAGTAGCTTGGAAAAAAAAAAAAAGAAAGAAAGAAATACCTAGGAATATACCTAACAAAAGAAGTGAAGGACCTCTACAAAGAAAATTATGAAATCCTAAGAAAAGAAATAGTAGAAGAAATTAACAACTGGAAGAACATACCATGCTCATGGCTGAGAAGAATCAACATTGTCAAAATGTCTATACTACCCAAAGCAGTCTACAGATTCAATGCCATCCCCATTAAAATACTAACATTGTACTTCCAAGATTTGGAAAAAATAATTCTTTGTTTTGTATGGAACCAGAAAAAAACACTTATAGCCAAGGCAATTCTTATTAATAAAAACAAAGGCAGGGGTATCACCCTACCAGACTTTTGACTATACTACAAGGCCATAGTGATCAAAACAGCATGATATTGGCATAAAAATAGAGACATTGACATTTGGATCCAAATAGAATTTAGATCCAATGAAACTAACATCTTACAGCCACCTGATCTTTGATGAACCAAACAAGAGCATAGATTGAGGGTGGAAAAATGCCTATTCAATAAAGAGAACTGGATAACCACATGTAAAAGACTGAAACTGGACCTGTACCTCTCACCACTTACAAAAATTGACTCAAGATGGATAAAAGATTTAAATCTAAGGCATGAAACAATAAAAATCCTTGAAGAAAGTGTGGGGAAATTACTAGACAATATCAGCCTGGGGAAAGACTGTATGAAGAAGACTTCTGTGACAACTGCAACAACAACAAAAATAAACAAATGGGACTTAATTAAACTAAAAAGCTTCTGTACAGCTAAGGAGACGACAACCAGAGCAAACAGACAACCTTCAGAATGGGAAAAAATATTTGCATATTCCAGATCAGACACAATCTTGATAACTAGGGTCTATCAAGAACTCAAGTTAATCAATGAAAAAAAAAAAGACCCAACAATTCCATTTAGCACTGGGCAAAAGAGATGAATAGACCCTTCTCTAAAGAAAGCAGACGAATGGCTAACAAACATATGAAAAAATGCTTATTGTCCTTAATTATCAGAAAAACGCAAATCAAAACTACCCTGAGATATCACCTAAGGCCAGTGAGAATAATGCACATCACAAACTCAAAGTTGCAGATGCTGGCATGGATGTGGAGAGAAGGGAACACTTTTATTAGTTTGCTGGTGGGTCTGCAAACTAATACAACATTTTTGGAAGGAAGAATGGAGAACCCTCAACGAACTCCAATTAGACTGTATAGTTCTAGTTTAAATTTAAATTAAATTAAATTAAATTAATTTGTTTTGAGACAGATTCTGTTGCCCAGGCTCGAGTGCCAGGCCATCATGGTAGTTCACAGAAACCTCAAACTCCTGAGCTCAAGTGATCCTCCCACCTCAGCCTCCCAGAGTGCTGGGGTTACAGAAGTAAGCCACTGCGCCAGGCCAGTCTTGTCATTTCTTAAGTGAAAGGAAAATAATGGTAGACATATGTCATCTTTGTGTAGTAAACAACAGAGAAGGGTAGGTCTCATTATGAGAGAACATTGGAGCGCCTATGAACCTTTTTTCCTGGAGAATTATCTACAAACAATGATAGGATTTTTAAAATATTGATATTTGTCACAGTGAGGACAAAGTTTTACATAGTATACATTGTAAATAATATAATTTCATAAGCTATTGCCTGTAACTTGGTCACATGAGAGAACAAAAAGAAAATAGTAATTATCAGACCACTGTAATATATTTTTCACTGTCATGAATCAAAATCAGTTTAAATATCTTTACTCCCATTTCTGTCACTTCCAAGTTTAATCTTAACATAAACATTGTCAGAAAACTGGATAAAAATAACCCTTTTGCTTATCTTAATTTGTTCAAGTATCAAATTTTATATACCTATTGTATATCTATCAGTAGTATACCCAGCAAAGCCACAGGAAATACAACAATTTTTCATGGAGAATATAGAACATTGCCTTCCATGATTTAGGTCCAAATAATGTTATTTATGTAGTAATTAGTGTCTTAGGAATTATTTAACTGAGGGCTTTTTGAGGAGTTGAGGAAAGCATTAGCCTGGTAAGTTGGTACAGTGGCTGTAGGTTTATAAACCCAGCAATACTCTATACCCTTATAACCTCACAATGGAGTTTTTAAACTGAATTTTGCTTTTAAAAGAACAGAAAAGGAACACACTAGAAAAGACTAAGTCACTGCTAGGTATTGAAAAAACTACATTCCATGGGGTCTTTCTTTTTACTTTCCCAGTGGCCGGTTATGGTCAAATGCAGAAATGATTATCTTGTTTTTTTCTTTTTTTTACTGTGAATTACACATCTGAGGATTAATCAGCTCCATCTTCTGATTCTCTCACTGTGATTCCAGTATACATTTTTTCCAATGTAATTCGAGTTGACACCATGTTGAAACTGATGGATAGATGTTCTGATGGGTGAACTTGACTTTTCCTTATTGTGTTTGATATAACCGAAGCGACAACAATAACAACAAAATCACAAAATGTATGTAAATAACAGGGCCTTGGGGTTTTATTCAGCTCTCTGTGGGTCACTGAGGCAGACTGTGTGAAATGCTGAACGTAGTCCTGGGTGTCAACAGCTGGTTAGTAATCACAGGTAAACCCCAACACAGGAGGACTACCCTACAGTATGGAGATGTACTAGAAATTGTGAAGATCAAATGTTTTAGTTAATACTCTGCCTCTGGACATATTCCACGGGCATTCTTCTGTTGTGTGTGGAGCAATTCTTATTCTCACTTCACAGCCTTCTGGTGGCTGACAGAAACTGAAAATGAGCTTTGTGTGTATTCATAACATTCTGGGGATTAGTAACATGAAATAAAAAAGGTTGTTGTGAAGTGCGGGATGTCACACATAGGCTGAGCCCTCTCAAGGACGTGCCCTGTGGTGAGCAGAGAGCAAACACAGCTAAAAGGCACCTTCTGTTCCTATGCACTATAGGCTGCTTTGTAAACCCCCCTTATCTCTCCAGCTCCCACATTCTATCTTATGAGATAGGATCAAAAGGTGCAAAGGACATTAAGTACTTGGCGTATGGGACACGTTAGTCCAAGGGGCAAACAGCCACCATGTAAAACAGTTGCCTGTGTGTCTGGTAATCCCCGTGCTCGCTCAGATCAAAAGAGAAGCCACAAAAATGACAGGCTTATACTCGCCTCAAATAATATACACGTTTTCTGTGCAACATTTAAGATTTGTTAGGGGTTTTGAACTCCTATTTCCCTGGCCTTGCGAGAACAAAGAGTGTGTAAATGACTCCTTTGGTGAAGGGGGGAGGGGGAGGGAGAAGAGGGAGAAAGAAAAAGAAAAATGTTGTTCTTTTGATTTAAAAATACATTTTAGCTTGTTAAAATCTCCAATGCATGAGGAAAGATAATTGCTTGGAAAGTGATATTTCTACTTTGAAATGCTGCTGTTTTACCTTCCTATTTCCAAATATGCATGAGATGGTTCAGTCTCAACAGCACTTTAGGACCATGGAAAGGAGTTTTCCTCTTAATGAATTGTGACTATTTGTTTATGACCCACTTTGAGCATTCTGCTAATATTTAGGGTAAAACAGCACAATGTGGCTATCAGGAGACAATTTGTTTTGTTCTCTATTTCAGATGTCTTTAGAAGTATCATTGTTATAAAGGAAATATTTCAGAATATAGCTTTAAATTTTGCCTCATACCCCAATTTTGATAGGGTGTAGCTACAATGAAATAGACATGTTTTAAGATCTGCTTGTTTGAAAAAACAACTTTTTGGATTTGGTACAATGTCTAAGCTTTAAAAAGACAGAATGTATTAAAAATCTATCATTACTACATTAGTAAGTAATCTATCATAGATTAGATCTGTCATAGATTACTTACTAAACCATCATAGATCATAGATAGATCTATCATAGATTACTTACTAAACCATCTTTAGTAAGATGGTTGTATCCCTAAATGTCTTAGTGATTTTGAATTTTCTATAAGTGGTTTGTCCTGTCTTTTGAAAGAGAAGTAGAATTTTTAATTTTGAATTTTTTTCTTTAACAACTTAGAATCCATAATTAGGAGTTGTATATAGTTATTTTATCCTCACTAGGTTTTAAAGTTATATTTTTATTTTCAGAAATAGCTTGAGATTCCTCAATGGTTTTTAAATATGTTCCAATTCTATTAAAATAATTTGTGTTTGATCATATAGAGGAGGGTGCTGGTAGGTAATTCCATTTGTACCTATTTATAGTGGAGCTTGAAGAAACCTCCTATTTATACATTTGTGGTGAGAGAGAGAGAGAGAAAGATGTTTTAAATATTGACCAATGTGTTTTTACATTTTTGCTCTATTTTATTTAACAATGTAAATTCTTTTTATCAAGATTAATTTTTAAAATTTTATTTCCTCTTTTATTGTTTTCCAACTAATGATATAGTAAAATATGGATTGAGATAATATTTTTGATGAGTTAAATTATGTGTAAGAGATTCATAAATCATTCAGGGTTCTCTGATGAATCCATTTAATTATAAGAATCAAACTTACATTGCATATAAACACTAATTTTCTAAAAACTAATCTACAGAATATATGGCATAATAATATAAGGTGTTGCTGGGTTTGCAGTTGTTATTTTTATTTTAAGAAAATTTTTGACCATAAAGATTAAAAAAAAAAATCTTTTTAATGGCTTGGTTTAAACGTGGTTTAAACGTTATAACACCAGATTGAGATACCTGTTCTAGAATTCAGATTGCTATATTCAATGGGTACAATTTTACAAAACTTTATATACTGTTTCAAGTTACAAACAACTTCGCATGCCATATTGCTTCATTATATAACATGTAACACTTATTTAACAACACAGAATGCGTTATTTCCACCGAGAACTCTTGGCAATTATAGAAACTCTTTCATTACAGTCACAAGATTTTTTAAAATTTGTATAGTTCATAGTTCACTATATTAATCAAGAATAAAACATGCAGGCTAAATTGTGTAATTCTCATAAATTTGAGATATTTTTAATATAAAGCAGGATATTTCAAACATTTTCCTAGAGGATCCATTTTATCAACAAATTCTCTCTTCTTTCTAGATCTCTTGAAAAAGAATCTTAAGTAATGCCAAATTATCTTTTATTACTCCTTTATATATACATGTGTAGAAATGGCATTTAATACCAGTGCTGCTATACTATGTTATAAAATTCCAAGTGAAGCAACACTTTAGCAATCTGTGCATTTTCTCATCACTAGTGACTGGATAATGCAGAAAAATGCCTCATTAAAAAATTAAGCCTCTCTGAGGAAATAATAGGCTTTAGAATTTGTAATGGTCAAGGGAATTCTACCTTACCATCAATGAACACCAGCTTTCCACTAGACATTTTAACATTGAAAATAAGATCTTCTTTCATGGATAGTGACATGACAAAGTCTTCTTTGTTAAAGAAGAGACATTTAACCCGCCAGGAGAAGGGAGGCTGGCATGGGGAGAGCATCAGAAGACCCATCAAGAGTCAAGGCAGAATGCAAAGCATTGTTCTGTAGGATTAATAGGGGACCAAGGTCACTGGCACATTGGGAGTGCGAATGTAAAGGAAAGTTGGTGGAGTGGGTCACTCTGGGAGGCAGGAGGGTCCCTTGATCTCAAGAGTTCAAGACCAACTTGAGCAAGAGCAAGACACCTTCTGAACTAAAGATAGAAAAACTAGCCAGGCATTGTGGACAACAACTGTAGTCCCAGCTGCTTGGGAGGCTGAGGCAGGAGGATGGCTTGGGCCATCCCAAGGAGTTTGAGGTTGCTGTGAGCTCTGATGACATACAAGGCACTCTACCCAGGGCACAGGGTGAGACTGTCTCAAAAAAAGAAGAAGAAAGAAAAGAAAGAGAGAAAAGGAATCATCTTAAATAGGAACAGGACTTCAGTTTATGTTTAAAATAATATTTAAACATAAATACTTCAGTTTATGTTTAAAATAATTCCTCCAGCTATTAAGTTGGTGATGAACGAGGTAAGACAAAGAAGAGACATGACCAGGCAAGCACTCTTTCTCCAAGAAACACTTATCCCAGGCAGTACATTACCTTGGAGGAATATCTAGAGATGATTTTCAAAGCCTTGGAGAATTTTATCAAACGGCATTAAATGCCTTGTGATAACATATTTAAGAAAAATACTGTCCCCCTTTCTTGATTCAGTTTACTTCAGGGGCTAATGATTTTTACTCTTACTGCAATGCCTTCAGCTTTTCCTATTTGGAATTTAAGTTCAAAGAGTCCAGGGTCTTCTTTCTCTTTTTCTGCTGTTTCTGGTATGTTGGTATATGTTTTATTTTATATTTTATTTTATTATTAATTTTTTTGGAGACAGAGTGTCACTCTGCCACCCTAAGTAGAGTGCCATGATGTCATCATAGCTTACAGCAACCTCAAACTCATGGGCTCAAGTGACCCTCTTGTGTTTCTTTTTCTATTCTAAATAGAGACAGGTCTCTCTCTTGTTCAGGCTGGTCTTGAACTTGTGGGCTTAGCTGATCCACCCACCTCAGCCTCCCAGAGTGCTAGGATTACAGGTGTGAGACACTCCATGTGTGTGTTTTAATTTTGAGTTTGGTGAAGAGTCATATTGATAATCTTCGGTATTGTGTAATTATCCAAACGGAAATTCAGGAATGAGTAGATTCAGTAGAAGTACAATTTTCACCAGTTGCCTAGTTGTATGACATTGTATGATGTGTGCAGCCCCACATTCCACTTTTACAGATTGAAGATAATAGCATGTTACAGGAAAACTTGAATTATCCCCATAGCCAACACTATTTATTAGTTACTCAGAAGAAAAAAAAAAGCTTATTTTTTTGAGTTAAAGGAGCAAAATCAAGGAAAAATAGTTTTATAACTTATCATGTGGCTGCTACTATCCATGTGGCCCCAGTTTTCTACTTTGGGACCAAGAATGAGAAAGATGGATAATCATTCATTATTCATTATAAATCATTCATTATCCATATTTCTCATTCTTGGTCCCAAAGTAGGAAATTGTCATGATTCCAGTATTAGTCTGCAGGTGAACATAGTGGAGAAGTTTTGAGGCTAAAGACTTCTTTTTGTCCTAGTTGATAGTTGGAATATGTTTTCCAGTTAATCTATTTGTTCAGCAGCACCTGCTATTCATCTCATATTGTCTCAGGAATGGGGCACACAGAAAGGACCATAATACAAATTCTTGATCTCATGACTTTTATATTTTGGTGAAGAGATTCAATAAACAAAATCAATACATTGGATAAATAATATGTTGGACAGTGCTACTAAGTGTCATAAAGAAAGAAAGCAATTCTTGGAGTGGAAAGCTCAATTTTATACTGGATCAGCTTATGACAGATTAATGATTGCAGCAAACTCTATGACCCCTCCCATCTAGAGTTGGAGTCAACTTCTTCACCCCTAAGTCTCACTGCTAAATCTGGGCTGCCAATAGAGGAGGGCAGAATTATGCTCTGCCATTTCTGACTGTGTATTCAAGAGGTTTGGCAACTTCTGCTCTCTCCAGGAGCTCTTCCTCTCATGGGAGCCGTCTGCTCTATCTCAGCTCTCTGTTAAAGAGCTTTGCTAGCCACTTGGAGTGGCCACATGAAGCGAGATACTGCAGGACATCCTCAGTGTCTCCAGGTGTGCTAGCTGAGGGGCCACACATACAAGAAAGCAACCATCCAGGATATTAGCTCAATACAGCCTTCACATGGTCACAGGTCTTTCACGTTCTGGATGCACCTGTGTGACGGATTCTAGGTGAAAACTACGTGGTGGAGTTCACGAAAATGTGAGAAATTGCCATAGATTGTTGTTTTCAGTTAGGGCATCTTGTGGACAGCACGTTAGTTAGCAATGGGTAACTCAAAAAACAGAAGCAATCACACAAATGAATAAATGAATGAGTCGTATGGAGCAAAGGCCTGAAGATTATGAAAGAGCAAGCATGCAGATATGCATGGTACAGCATTTATGTTAATTAGCCTACTTGTTAGAGGAGAAGCTGGGGATTTAACTGGATCTCCAGACACAGGGTGAACAGGAGACGGGTAGGCTACTGAAACCCCGCAGGCGTACAGAATCAAGGCCGTAATGCTGTTCCACCTTCTTTTCTTCCAGGGATTATTTTACATTACATCAGGAACACGTCTCCACCTGCTTCTTCCTTCCCCTAGGGGCTTATTTACCACAGTCAGAAGAGTATGGTTCCAATCACCATTGAAGCAATTAACTTTTCTGCCCTAGGGAAAACAAGTTTAATTAATCAAAACATTCTTGCTGAGTCATGTTGACCAGTACAGACTGTTCTGTAATCAGTGAAACATTTCTAAAAAGAAAACCTATCTGAAGGTCTGAATGTTAAGTATTGATATTAATAAACACTATTAAAAAAATTCGTTTTTGTAAAGTCAGGATGTCACTCTTGCTCAGGGTGGTCTCCGACTCCTGGCATTAAGCAATCCTCCCACTTTGGCCTCCCAAAGTGCTAAGATTGCAGGAGTGAGGTACTGTGCCTGGCTGTAATTAAAACATTTTTTAAAGAAAATGTCATCATTATTTTGAAAATTTCCTGATGAATAGTCTTCACAAAGTGTGTGGTATCTATTGTCAGTAATAATCATTTGAGGCTTAGCGCCTGTGGCTCAAGCAGCTAAGGCGCCAGCCACATGCACCTGGGCTGGTGGGTTTGACTCCAGCCTGGGCCTGCCAAATAACAATGATGGCTGCAACCAAAAATAGCCAGGCATTATGGTGGGTCCCTATAGTCCCAGCTACCTGGGAGACTGAGGCAAGAGAATCATTTACACCCAAGAGTTTGAGGTTGCTGTGAGCTGTGATGTCTTAGCACTCTACCCAGGGTGACAGCTTGAGACTCTGTCTCAAAAAAAAAAAAAAAAAAAAAAAAAAAAATATATATATATATATAGATAGATAGATAGATAGATATAATAATCATTTGAGAAATAACCTGTGTGTAATTACAGCTCCCTCACAGGAGCTGCTGAGACCCCATCTGTTTATAAGAGCTTTAGCTGTTCTGATGTATAGATTCAGCAGCAGATGGAACCCATGTAGCATCATATAAGATCATGTTAAATGCCAAAGATGCTTTAAAACGAGCTCATAAACAAGGATATATGTGTAATACAGGGATTAAGAAGGAATTACTCTGAGAAATTTGGAACAAATCACTAAACCAAATATAAGGTCTATAACTAATGATATCAATAAATATCCTTTGGTTAGTTGTAATGCATCAGAAACAGTGCCAAGATTTTAATGCATTGACATAGTGCAGGGGTGGCGAACACAAAGAGCCAAAATTTTAAACTGTGAGAGTCAGAGAGCCACACCACGCAGTGACCTGCCAAAACAGACAAACACTCACACAAAAGCATATAATTTTAACAGTAATCTATTAAACACATAAT